>KL566990.1:1809-28346 GCA_000715275.1 Gyrodactylus salaris
CATCCTTTCATGTATGTTTATTCATTTATTATCACAATTGCTATTCGGATGATACTTTTGAGCGTGACTCGATTTGAATGACCAAGACTGATATGTCTTTCAATAATGATATCAAAGATTTCATTATCCCAAAAATACAATATCACATCTTTTTCTTCGATTTTTCCCTTTGTAAAAATAATTGATTTGCCATCATTATTTAAGAGATCATATTTCTTTAGTATTTTATAGAGTTTTATGTCATTCTTCCAAGGTAATCTCGAAATTTTGATCTTCTCTAGTAATTCCAAGTATCTAATCAATGAATTTAAATTCCTTTATTTTTTCAAATAATTTTCTTTGCTGATGTGAAATCTATTTGAAGTTAGATAACCATTTAAGAATGAATGGGCTCTTAAGGGCTTGAATGTCGGTCCTGCATACAATAGGAAATACTAAAACTGAAGTATTTTATTCTCGTCAATGTGTACACTCGGTTTCCACACTGACGAAATTCTTTTGGGCAGTGTATACTGACGGAGTTTCCACTCTGACAACAAAATATATATTTCGACCAAAATCATCAGTTCTTCTAAGGTATAAGGTCTATTCTATTCTGATTATGAAATATGAATTTTTTCAAGCTCTCCGGTGAGAAGGTCATCTCCTAGATAGTCCCTCTTACGGGAAAAACTTCTTTCTATACATGCCAACGTTGGTTGTCAAACATACAGCAAAGAAACCTTCATATTCTCTTTTTGTATTAAGGCTTCGATATCATTCTTTGATAATCTTCTCAAGCAGGGTCTTCTTGGCTCAATAACGTTTGTAGACACGCACCAACCCGAGTGAATCTGTACTACTAAGTGAAACAGAGACTGTGGTTCATGTCACACAAGAGTTTCTTCGCAATATGATTGGTTCTTCATTAAAAATGATACTTTTTACATAACTAATTTAGAATTTGGTTCTCAATGGTTGTAAAAAATTGTGAATTCTGACTTTGTTAACTGATTGCTTGAAATATCATTTCATCTTTTAAATTTTAAATAAAACTTGTCTTCTACACAATTTGAGCCTGTCTAGTAAATCATTTTTAAACAATTTAAGTAGATTCTCTTCTTATGTCAACAAGAAATGTCATCTGATATTATTAAGAGATGAGTTAGCAAATAAATGATTTTAAATTGCAATTGACAGCTCTACTCTTGCAATTATTGAGGCAGAGGGCAATCATTTGAAAGAGGATATTTCTAGAAATACAAAATATGGATTTTAAGCATAAGTTAATTGTCCACATTTTGATTTGAAAGTATCTTGAGTTGTATCTTCGTTTATGACAGCTTCTTCGTCTGATGTCACTGACGAATTGCTAATCACTATATCTTCTTCATCGCTAGAAAGGTCTGATAAGTCTGAATCACTAAAAATCTACGACACGAGTCTTCTTGAAAGAATTGCATGATCTTCTTGACTGGACATAGTTGTTCGTAGAATGAATGAGAACCTTATCATTGAAGAACAGGCCTTTATTATCTTAAAAGCCATACACTTTTGAAATCAGTTGGGGTCGGATAATACCCCCATTTCCAGAACCAGAGTTAAGCTAATCAGTAGAGCAACCCAAAGTAGTCCATAAAAAAGGTCAATTAAAGCTTGTGTAGGAGAATTCCAGATTTAAGAAAAAGTCAGATCACTTCTTCTTGGTCGTTTCTCACTGTATTTTCTATTTTGAGTAAAGCTTTGGAAGAAGCATTTTTAAAATAGGAAACAAACTCATCTGCAGGCTTGAATTATGCATGGCTAATCTTACAATAAGACAATCCTTCTTAGAAAAGTTCATTTTTGAGAATGAGTATCTCAGTCGAAGGATTTTGCCTACATTTTCTTACAAAAAGAGTACATTCTAGTCACTTGTTTAGCCCTGTCCTAATAATAAGAAACCAAAATTTGATCATATTTAGGCTTCGATTGGACTTTTTTTCTTAAGAAGTCAATTTTTTTTGATTTTCTGTTTTTAGAATTCAATACACACCCCGGTGAAATCGAATAACCTAAGCGTTACACCGTTGAACATCAAGGTGGACAGCAACGATGAGCAGTCTCACCACTCAGACAACGACGTGGGGAGTCATTTGTCGCCGATTAAAACGACAAAGTTCAACACCATCCTCTCGAGATCGCGGTCGAAGAGGAACTCGCCGAGTGAGCGGACCTCGCATGAACAGTGGAAGCAGGACGCTGAGAGATTCCTGGCCTTGTCTAAAAATTGTGAGTCATCATCCCGCGATAGGGAAATTTTTCTTCAAAATATTTGTGCTGTTCAAATTTGGAATTTTTTCTAATAACAGACCCCACTCTGATAGCATATTTTGAGGACGATTAGTTGCCTAAAATGTCATGTAGATGTTGTTTTTGATTTCAAATATTTTTTATCTTAAATCGTAAAAATTCCCCTGAAAATATGCATTTTCATATTTGCGTGCGAAGGTTTTTTTCAACTTAAACCGCGAACTTTAAGTTGCAAGATATAAAAAATTCATTTTGATTTCTTCAAAATTTTGAGATTCCATTAAGACCCGACGTTTCATACATGGAGCATATGATATCTTCAGAAGCAAAAATGTTGAAGAAATAAAACTTCTCTATAAAAAATCGAACGTATTATTTCCAAATTTTTACTTGCGTCTCATCGGGTAAAGTATTCTGTAGCGGTACACAAGATTATATTTAGACCCACATTTAAAGACATGAAAATGATCAGCAACTTTGTCAGTCGGCAGAATATTTTCACAAAATATGAAACCCTTCAAAGGTTTTACTAATCTTAGAAATAACATATTTTTCTCTTCTGGAATAAAAGTCGTTGAAGTTGCTGGTAAAATGTCAAAGCAGCATGTGAAGCAAGTAGATGGGACACAGACGTTGACAAACTCTCACATTGGAAAGGTCGAACTTAACAAGATACAATCTCTGACTGAAAACTTGACAAAAGCGAACCTGAAGAACCGCTACTACAACGAAAAGATTTGCTCGATCAAAGAGCTAATCGATGATATTGAAGTGGATAAAATGAGCACTGAGACTCCACAATGCAAGTCCATTAATCCAGTAAGAAATATTGGTGTTACTTATGAGTAGTTTAGTCTAATTATTTTCTCTTTCAGAGAAACCCAAGCTCGTCAAGCTCTATTAATTCATTCTACGATGCACAAGAATACCGAAACAGTGACGTGAGTTGGAATACGAGTATTTGTTTAGGAAACTTCAGATGAATTAGAGAATTCGATTGATCGCAAAAGTCAATATTTAATTACGCTTTCAAAATTTTGATATGAGCTTGGTAAATTTGTGTAATTAATTTCAGAATTCTGAATCAGAAGTTTCAGTCCTCTCCGAAGATGTTCACAGTGAGTTTAATTTGATTTTCGATTAAAGTCCTTAAATAGTTTTATAGGGTTCTAAAATGCAAAAGCAAATGAATTTCTTTCAGCGTAGATTCTGTTAAAATTCTCACTTCCAAGTATCTTTGAGAATGCATTCTAGAACAATCAGCTGCTTATGCTGACCACTATCTGCAATCAACTGATATTCAGTACTTCTTGTTCTTGAATCATTGCCTCAATTTTCAGAATTAAATAGGTTAAAAATTAAATTTAAGGAACTTTTCCTAAAATATTTAGTTTGGGAGATATTCACGGTTTTTTTGAAGATAAATGAGGTCTTTTGCCTCTTTAAATAGAATACAGTCAATAAAATAGAATAATTGTGTAAATTCTAAGTCTTCTTCTATCTTTTTTTCAAATAAATGACAGAATAATCTAAAATTAATGGGCGCCGAAATAATTACCAAGTTTTTTAAAAACTCGCATCTTAAGTTTAAAACATGTCATTGCATGTGCTCTGTAGTGATCGGCTTTGAATCCGTTATCCAATTTTACTTTTCAAGTCCAAAAATAAATCCTTGATTCCTTCACGTAGAAACCGTATTGATTTCAAAAATTGTACATTTTTCTTAATTTCCTATCGTCTTACCATAGTTTCTTCTCCACAGAAGATACCATCACTCACCAATCCCTCTTGATAATATATATACTCACCAGAATAAAATGCATAGTTTACTACAGGTAGATATATATAACTATTAGATGCTCATTTGTGTGTTCAGAGTATAGTCTCAGACTTGTTGTCTATCATAGGCTGCATACATGTGTATATGCATAGACTTGTGATATATACTCTTGCTCCAGTGAATAAAAATTCATTCAATTTTTTTTACTATAACCATTCAAAAAAGAGAAGTAAAGTATTTTTTTCTCTTTCACACACACAAAGTTCTCAGAGCATTTTTTCACATGTCAGATCATAAACTCTCAATAGGGAAATCGTCCAGTTTTCGGACTAGCCTCTTAAAGCCAAATAATATTTTCGTGCATGTCTTATCAAAGTCCTCGAATGCATCCAAGGGGAAGTTGAATGACAGTCTAGAAGGTAATTGATCTCTATAACCTTCCGCAGGCAGTGCAGATCAAATAGGTGAATTGGAGAAGGGCAAGCCAATGAGGAAGTTCGATAGGACCGAGTCCATCTCTGAAGCTGAGAATAAGAGGCGACGAGCTAGTCAAGCCTCCTTCGCCAGTCGCAACTCTCTGGGCCATCGGACAGTATTGTTGGTCCCCAGGCCTTCAGTAGACAATTTCAATATGATGAATTTACTTTACAAGTGAGATGATAGTTTTTATCTTTTAAATAATTTTAGAAATTTTTTTCTCATGTGAAATTATCGATTCAACCAGAAGAAAAATCAATTTTTTTCTATAAAATCTCTTATTTTTTGGTGCAAACCCCTCAAATAAGAACCCCTACTAATGTTGACTTAACGTGAGATGCGGTAGAAAGGCTTTCTATCACGTTTGCTTGTGATAGGTATGTACAAAAGAATCAAAAGGCTCGTGAGCCCTGAAGAAATCCGACCAGAGATGATCAAATTGAGGACATTATTGGGAGAAAATGGCTACCCAGAAGATATTTTAAGAAAATTCATCAATCTGAATGAGGACCGGGACGATGCCAGGACATCAGAAAAAGAACAACCAACGGAAGAAGAACAGACAACAGAAGAAAAGATATTCGTCAGATTGAACTTCAAAGGCGACGGGTTCTCAAAGGATATCAAGAGAGGGCTAGATAATCTAATATAACAAAACTTTAACGGAATTCGGTTGTCCATCGTTTTCATTACAAAAAGATTATTCAGCCTTATAATGCAAAGATAAACTTAACGTGGAAGAGAACAATAACGTAGTCTACAAATTCAGTGGGGAGTGCTGATCGACCCACATTGGCCCTAACAACATTATTTATCAATAAGAATAAAAGAACACGAAACGAATAATAGCTCTTCAATCAAGCAGGAATATGGTCAACATTTTGTGTCCTTAACAGAATTTGCACTCAATCTTATTTTTAACGAAACTAGAAGCTCTTATGCCTATAAATCAGGAGACGGTAATCTACATGGGAATTACTGTAATGTTATGTTTCATTCTAGTAACATAAACATCTATATATAGTTCTTGTAAACACAAAACCTTGATTAGTGTGAATTTCCTCAATAATCAACTTGAAGCATATAAATTATTGCAGAATTATTCTGGTATTAATTTGAGGAGAAGAAAAAACTTGGAATTTCCAGAGCTTATTAACTTTTTCAGAGGATTACTTTGATATTGATTTTGAATTTGCTATAATTTGTAGCAAAACTTAGTAAAAATTGCTGTCAGGAAGTTTAACTGTCCACTCACTTACTACAGCACAACCTGAACCTTAAATATGGAAAATCACAAAAAGATATTTACAAAACCACAATGTTCTTATGAGTAGTGGGTAAATTGAAAATATAAATCTTGCATTAATTATAGCATGTTTCACTGTTCATTTCTCTACATATATTTTCTTCACAAGGAAACATACTTAAAATTCAATCTAAAGATTTTGTGCAAAAATAAAAATCGATAATCATCTCAATTTTTCCTCTCTTCCAATCTGTGTTCCTTGCTAGATTCAAAAAATTTTGAAAAAGCCAATTTACGCATCAATCCTTCTGAAGTAGTCTTTGCTTCAAAGTGAAAGTCTTAATTAACCGATCTAGATTCACTGGCTAGTTGACCAAGTTTGAATTCATTTTGAGCATATAAAAATTTGTAATTTAGAGAATAAGTTTAAATACAGCCATCTCGTATTTATGGCGTTAATGGTACATTAATGAAAAATGTTAATCCTTGAGCAACCCCTTTTGTGAAGCCCTAATAATAACTTGAATTTTTTTGCAGAAACATTGGCACTGACCTGAGTAAAATTCGACTTCCAGTAATTCTGAACGAACCTCTTTCAGCTCTTCAAGTGAGTTCAGATCAATCTTTTTCAGAATACTTTTAGACTGTCCTGCTATCATCATTAGGAATGATTAGGGCGCCCAAAAAGCATATTGTGACATGTTGCTTCTTATATCAAGCTGAGGATAAATAAATTTTAAAAAATGCTCTAGCTATCTTGGTTTAGGAGTTAGAAAAGCATATTTTAGCATATTTATCGTCAAAAAGCATATTTTTGAGAATTTTGAGATAAATGAAGCATTCCAGAGGGTTTAAAGTACTAATTAGCAAGAAAAGTGTACTAATTAATTTTTTTTGTAATGACCTGACAACAGAATAACTGTTGGTTTTTCATACGAACAGTTAGAGTGAGATACATTTATGTTCTAAGCCGCAGTTTTAATCAAAATAAACGAGTTTTCACTATTTTATTGAAGAGGCTTCTCAATTTGTATGACGCGATTTAGATTATTGTTCTATGGTCAAAATAAAGCATACTTTCTGGGCGCCCTAGTAATGATTCATTATGACTATGAGTAATAACTCTAACCAATGAGTGTGATTAGCTGAATGTCACTTTGCAAACACACACATAAAAAAGTGTAAATTTGTTCAGAGAGGAAAAAATATTGTTAAAATATAGTTCACCCCTCTCAGAGGCTTTGCGAAGAGATGGAATATAGCAGTCTACTGGATGAAGGTGCCAAACAGACAGACCCCTACAAGAGAATGGCCTATATCGCAGCTTTTGCCGTCTCCATGTACTCCTCCAGTGCATATAGAGCCTCTACGAAGCCGTTCAATCCGGTCCTCGGGGAGACGTTCGAGTGCACACGAGATGAACGAGGCTGGAAGTTTATGGCAGAACAGGTTCGTTTAATGTGCTACTGATTCATCAATAAAACCTGTGTCTGTGCTCTTGAGAGACAAATTTAAATCGTAAATTATTAAATACCTCTAGGTTGAGTTTTCTTCGCGGATCAAGAATAGCTCTGTCTCACTGAGGTGGACTATAAACAAATTTGGAAAAACATATTTTAAACCTTTCTTTTCACTTAAAACTCTCTTTTAGAGACTCTAACATTTCTTTCGATAATTCTTTAGAATATGATGAGGAAACAACAATACTGAAAATTCCGTATCATCAGCAATCAGAAAAATTTATTTATGAAACACGAAATAAGAGATTTGATTTTTTTGTACGAATTTAAACATGAAAATACCGTTTTCGAGTTAGAGTCTCTAAAAATGAGTTTTAAGTGGAAAGAAAGGTGAATAAAGGTTTTAAATATGTTTTTCTTTTTCAAAAATAAATTTTATGATCCACCCTTCTGTCATTCACAGATAAGCATTTTTTAAAGAATATATTCTCTGAATTAGCCAATATGATTTATATTAATCTTTTTAGAATATCATTTGAATGTTTATCAATAGATTAGCCATCATCCCCCTTCAGCGGTATGTGTATGCTCACACAAGCAGTGGGATTATCAGCAAGAGGTCACTTTGAAGAACAAATTCTGGGGAAAATCACTCGAAGCCATCCCGGAAGGTTACATCCAAGTTAAATATAGAGAGTAAGCATGTGCAACTTTACATTCCAATAGCAAGCGTTTTAACCTCTAGTCAGTTCCTAAATTTGTCCGGAAAACTTATGAACAGGGCTGCGAGAGAAGATTACAAGTCTATTAAAGCAAATTTGAGCTTATTTTTCTTAATCGCCTCAACTCGATAAAACTAATCTAGTTTTTAAGCATAACATCGACTGAATCTAAATACCTTCCAACGTTAAATACAGTAGAGGAAAATTTATTTATATCAGACAAAAGACATGTCAAAAATTTGACAATATTTTCTTATTCATAATGATAAGCATTTATTGATCTCATTGATCCAGCTTCAAATTGCATAGGCTTTCTACCAAAGTATAACTCGGTCATGTTCCAATGATCACTAGGTTTCTTCTGCATTTAGAATCTACATTGCAGATCTAATCTTAAGGTATCGATATTCCTCGAGATCAAACTATTCAGATTTTCTAATTTCCCTTTTTTCATTTTGCGTCGATAAGGAAGGTTACCTAACATTTTTAGTGAAAATGCGCAATTTTAAAATTCAAAAATTACTCCCAATCTCATAAAAGACGACTAGAATTAGCCTTTTAAGAGGATGAACCAATTTTATTCATTAGGAGATCTAAAAGAATGAAAAGTACTTTTTAATTGGTCCATTAATTTTGTTTATTCTCATTGGTTGTTGATTTAGTCTGTCTAATTTCATTGGGTCAATCGATTTTCACACGCCTTGGACTTGTAATACATTTATTCTTATGATAGGTTAGATGAAAAGTATATCTGGTCAAAGGTAACGACTTGCATTTATAATCTCATGGGAAGCCTTTCAAAGAGGACCATTGAAAATTATGGAACCTCTACAATAGAGTGTAAAGAAACAAATGTAGTTTGTAAATTGAATTTTCAGAAGGTGAGTCTCATGAGTTTTTGAACCAAAAAGTGAATTACACGATTATATCGCATTAATTGTAGATCTTGATTATTTTGATCTCATTTATCATCTAAGAATCGGATATTCAGACTTAGATTTCTATAAATTTTAATATCTTACCAGAGGAAATACAAAATAAAAAAAATTTGCATCTGGTTCTTCATTGGACTATTTGTGTAGCCATAGTCTCAAGACTAAAAAACTATGAGATTCTTTTAGAATTAAAATACAAATAACTAATGAATTCTTCTCAACAAGGCGGACTGGTCGGGTAAGAACCAGTGCTTGGTCACAGGGCAGATACAAAGTAAAGATGGATACGGGGAAAAGTTGGAGGTTCATGGCTATTGGAACAGAGGTTTCTATCTTGGCGATAAAAATCAACCCAATCCAAAGGTCCTTTGGGCCATGAGTGAGTGAATGAATCCCAATTTAACACGGAACCCGCTACTTTTCTACAAGCGATTCCATCGAAACTACAGGTATCTAAGACTCAAAATAGGTTCCATAGATGGAATCTTTTTCTCCTAAACTCTCCCTATATGAGTTGAATGTGAAGACAGAAAAATAATTATTTTTATATTTTTATCTGAGTAATTTTAGAGCTTCAAAGCTCTTTTATCCTATCATGATGATATTTTCCGTAGTCTCGATTAAACATGTTTATAAAATCTTAGATCCTATGCCTGCCAATTATCAGAGTTACTACGGATTTAGTCAATTCGCCATTGAACTGAACGAAGACCCCGATATGAATTTAGTTGAGATTGGAAATATTCCAATTTCAGACAGCCGACTGAGGCCAGACCAGAGATATCTCGAGGTTGGTCAAGTGGACGCTGCGGAGAATGAGAAGGTCCGAATAGAAAACTTGCAACGTGAGCGCCTCCAAGACATAACAGAACTTGGACATAGATACGACCCTAAATGGTTTCAGTGAGTGCACTAACTATGTTAAATAATCTCCTCGAATAAATACTCAATAGTAGGAAATGTATTTGCTAAAACTTGAATAAGTATATTGAAAACCATTCTCGGCATAAAAAAACTTGATTTCTCTTCTTATAAGTATAACTAATACAGAGATGTCTGTAAGTAGAGAAGTTCCATGCACTAGGCAAGTTAACTTTGAAGTCTGCTGATTCATTCTCTCTACATGAATCTTTCTTAAAAATAAAACTCTATACAATGGTTCAAAAGGAAAGTAAATAGTAGATTTAATCCAGAAACCTTGCTTTCAATCTAAACGGTAATATCATTGTCTGTCTCTGACTAAATACAGCAAAGCTTGAGCTCTTTTGATTTCTTTAGACCAAGTACTATGCGAGAGAGAACACCTAAA
The DNA here is from genome assembly GCA_000715275.1 of Gyrodactylus salaris. Taxonomy (NCBI): domain Eukaryota; kingdom Metazoa; phylum Platyhelminthes; class Monogenea; order Gyrodactylidea; family Gyrodactylidae; genus Gyrodactylus; species Gyrodactylus salaris. The sequence goes on from KL566990.1 coordinate 12,010, forward strand.
CTTTGATTACATTACTTTTACAGCTTAGATCAGAGCACTCCTATGAAGTATTCGTTTGATGAGAATTATTGGAAGTTGAAAAAGCAAAACGCCTTCCTTGACGAGAAGATAAAACCAATTTGGTAGTATTTTGTTGTATTCCTCAGAGAACTTGTGTGTGTGAAAGACACCTTAGATGAACTGTTTTAAATAAAAATATGAAATAACAATTGTTTCGAATATTTGATTTGTTTCAAGAATTTAAGTTTTTTTCCTCTGTTTCCTTATTCGCTTTCTAAATTACCGAGTCGAGATTTTAAATAGAGAAAATAGTCAATTTTATCTGCAGATTTTTATAGCTTGTCTAGGTTGATTCATCCCAATCCAAAATGTAAAAATAATAATTTTGTAAAATAAATTTATCAAGTCTTTAAGAACTTAAATGAAATTAGGTTTCAGACCATGTGTCTTATGATTCCGGTACAATGTAATAGCTCTAATGAATTTATTGTGGCCAAAAATGGGCGTTAATGGCAAAGGAGAAAAAATAAACCTCGATGTAGCCAACTTGAAAAGGTCGATCACAAAAATTCAAGAGTCGAGGCCAGAAATCCAAAGATGGTGGAAATGGTTGTTTCATACAAAATAAAAGGAAAAAGTCAAGAAAATTTTGCTTTGATGATGCAAAACATCATTTTCCTCTAGAAAATAAGTCCGTAAGAAGACTTTCAAGTCGGCCACTGTTATGTCCATGTTATTAGTGCTCGTTATGTATGACCAATACAAGTTGCACCAGAATCTCTAGGGAATTTGTAAATGACATCAATACACTCATTTTCCTCGAGTCTTTCCAAATCAAATTGAATAGTCTTTGTTTTCAACAGAAGTCCGATATAATTTTCCCGGATTAGGCTATTCACTTTCTTCATTTCTTTAAAGAATCCGAATCCTTTAAAATCGACATACTATACCTTCTCCATCACTTCAATAAGCGATTTCAAATCAAGGCTGTCTTCACTATTCGGGAGATTATGCTTTATCTATACAAAAAGAAATTTAATGCTACAAAAAGTGCATAATGGAATTTGTCATTTTTTCGGGGACGATTCTGTGAACGTAAGAACAGTTCAAAAATGGTTTTAAAAGATTTCAAAATGAGCAACCCCGATCGGGTAGGCCAAGAATTCCAATTGACGCCGCCCTGAAAGAAATTCTCGATCAGGATTCTCGAAAAACTGTCAAAGAACTGTCCGAGAATCTTGGATGTTCAATTTCTACTGCATTTTCACACATCAAATGGCTCGGTTATGTCAACTAACCCGATTATTGGATACGCCACCAGTTGAATGAACAACAAAAAGTGAAAAGATACACTTTTGCTCGTTCTCGAACAGAATTGTTACATGTGATGAGAAATGGACACTCTATACGAATATAAATTGTAAAAGATCTTGGCAGCTGGATGACAATCCTCCCCTTCCCAATGTCCCATGTCCAGAACAATCCCATTATCAGAAGATGACTTTGCTATGTGTTTGGTGGGATATCAAGGATTTGATTTATTACGAGCCTCTAAAAACTGGTTCTAGGATGAACTCTGAAGTTTATTATACTCAGCTTGAAAAAGTAAAGATTTGAGACCATCGCTAGCAAAAAAAGGCAAAGTCATGTTTCTCAAGGATAACGCGAGACCGCATGTCTCTTTGATGAGCTGTAAAAATATTTCTGAATTGAAATGAGAGACAATGAACCATCTCTCGTATTCTCCTTGTTCCAAGACTCAAGGTTTGGGAGAAAATTTTTTTAAAGAAAGTGATGAGGTCAAATTCTCTGAACTGAGGAATTTTGGAAAAAAGGTTTAGAAAAGCTACCCAGCCGTTGGAAAAAAGCATAGATTCTGATGGAAATTATTTTTTATAAGAAAAAAAGTCAATCGATTATTCCAAGATTTTCATTGATTTCAATATTTAAAATGCAATTTTGTGGATTTAAAATGCTAGAATCAAATTTTCTGATCAATATTCAATCAAGTATGCAGTGATAAATAAAGCTTATAACAAGTTTTGAGCTTTCAAGTCACAGATAAATCATATATATAGAATTTAATCCTCCTCTAGAAATGATAACAGGTATTTCTGTTATCTGTCTGAAAGGGTATGAGGGATCGAATACTCAATCTTATTGACGCAACCAGGTGATTTCACATGACTATGAATGGTACTCAAAGAAAGATTGAGCTCTGTTGACAATTCGCGAAGAGTAATCCTTGGGTTTTGTGTGATATTCATGGCCAATTTGTCGTCGATATCAGTCAGAGGTCTTCAAGACTTTTTCAGATTTTGAAGGCTAAAATCTCCTTCATGGAATCTGTTGAAAAATTGTTGAGTTGTGCGAAAATTGACGACATCATATCCGAAAACTTCACATATCAGTTTCACTTGACACGTTACTTGTCATCTTGTAATTTTTGGAGAATATTTCATGAGACTTTGGTATTCTTATAATGCGGGAAAATGATTGAATTTTATAAAAAAAAACATTTTAACTATATTTTCTCATGAAAAAAAGGGTCCAAAACCACTTTAAAATATGCTTATCAAAATAAAAGGACACTTATTTCCGAACAAGCTCATTCAGAAAATGAAACTGCATGTTTGAAGACTCTCTCAAAGCAGTGCTCTGATAAATTTTTTATAAATGTTATCTGTTGAAAGGGTAAGTAGACTGATTGCACTTTTTGTATGAGTCAAATAAAGTACCAGAATAAACCATAGAATGTGAAATGTGCCAATCTTGGATTTCTCGATTTCCAGCTTGATTTTATTTAAACTCTAATAGTTATTTTTCATAGTGACATCGTCATAGTGGTGGTATGGCTGAGCAATTGAAGGATAAAGTCTATACAAAAAATATGTATTTTTCTTTAATTACGTGAATTCTTTTCAAAAATAATATTAAAATCACATTCTTTAAATTAAACGATAAATATTAGAAATAAAACGGTCTTCTTGGTGGTCAGTGATTAATTAAGGGAGCTAGGATTAGAAAAATACGTCCATAAATCTTCAACGTTTTGAGTGAGTCTTAAGGCAAAAGCTCCTTTGAACTGTGTCTAGTTCAATTTTCGACCGAGGATAATATCCTATCTTGAATGGGTATTTACAAATTCTAATAAACACGACTCTTAGGTTGGTGAATGAGGGATGGGGGGACTTATTGAATTCCATTTGTGTAGTATTGAAATGAGTCGTAGAGCTTTGTGGTTAGCGAGTGCAGACTCTGCTCGACCATTTGACTAACAAAGGTGACTAGGAAGTCTTCAGTTTTGGTCAAAAGGAAGCGATTTCGAAGGGCTTCTACAGTGCCCTTGCCGCGGGCGAAACAAGGCAGCTTCGGGTAGCCCTTTCTCTGTATTTCCACCATGAGGCAAATCTTTAAGAAAATATGTCATTAGCAACCTAAAAAGGCACGAAATTTGACCATATCTTTCAAAAAGTAATTTATACATGAATAACGTGCTCCTCGGAACTCTGATCCATCAACAACTCTTTATAAACAATGAGTAAAACATCTTCTGACCCTTGATGTCTTTAATTTAGAATAATCATGATTGGCTATAACAATTCATCAATTAGGAATCTTGATAATAATAAAGTTATGTCCTAGTAACGATCCTTTCTTGTGAAAAATATCTGAATTCATTCGATCTACAAATAATCTTAGATAAGAAGGTAAAAAACTATTCACCTTAAAAAAGGCTAGCTCTCTTACCCTTTAGGCCTTCAAGATTTTTTTTTGCTTTTTCGAGTTCTTTAACTAATTCTAAATTTGCACAGTAAAAAGGCATTTGGTTGCTCTAGTCATTAGACTCTTGCTATGTGGAGCCAGATTATCAGAGTTTGAATTTTTTATAAATCTCATAGAAATAGAAGAGTGTCGGGAATTTCTATAGAGCAGGGGTGTCAAAAGTATTTGAGAAGTGTGCTATTTTTTTCTCCATTTATTTCAAGTGTGCTTTTTCAAAATACGTTCTTAAATTAATCGTGACTACTTATAAGTAATTTGTGAAATCAAATCAAGGTCTTCAAATCTGGTACAAAGTTATCACAATATTCAATCATGAGTACTGATTTCAAATGTTCATGGCGCATACATAAGCGATGCTCACATTTTTTATTTTGAGCGTGGAAAAAAAGTGTTCACATACATAAGTTGACGAAAATGCTGGCTAAAAAGGAGAATCTTGAATGCTTCTCATTGGTCTAGACAAAGGACCTCAATCAGCCTTCTAACCTAAAATCTCTCGCGTGCTGACTTTTGACACCCCTGCTATAGAGGACCTCTATTAGAGGTTTGATAAAAAGTAGTGTTTAATTCTTGTAAAATATAAAAAATAATTGAACCATTAGGCTAAGAGCTGTTACTAATCTTGGATTATAACAATAGATGATTTTTGTTGCCCTACCAATTATTACCTTGAACCAAGATAGATAGAGCACTTTTTGGCTTCTTATTAAACACTGTTTAATAAACAGCTTGTTAGCAGAATCGAAATATGCTTTTTGGATGGTATCTCTCAAGTCGGATTAGATTTTTTATTATTATTAAGAACTTTATACATGAGGGTAGAAATATCTTCTTCTCTCTATAAAAATGATGAATTCTTTACAAAGTTATGCTGACGTATATAACTGAAAATATCTATTAGACATAAATAGTCTAACATTTAGACCAACGCTGCAAGTATATGTTGCAGTAATAAACTTGTTTATTTCTTTGCAATGTAATCACTGTTAACAATCAAAGATGTTATCATGACATTCACTACTGTCTAGTAGACCGCGGTTTTTTAAAAGAGTTTACCTAGTGCGTGCAGTATCATAAAGTATCAGGCATGGTGAATGCGAATTCGATAATTGGATTTCTTGAACCAGCTTTAAATAACTTTTGAATGAGATCTACTCATAAGTAGAAAGCAAATTTTTGATAGAGCTGAAAATGAAACAGCTTTTTCACAGATTTGATCTACTGTCTAGGTTTTGAAAATATTTGGAAGGACTTGAGCAATTTCTGTGTTTCAACTCGGGTGCAATAAACACTGAACATTTTGTAATTATTACTTCAGAATACTGAGTGAATATTTTAAAAGTTAAGAAAAAGATTTCAACTTGGTTTTCTCAAAGAAGAGTGCATTATTTTGAAATACTTTCAACTTTGTAGTAATCTTAGGATGACCATCTTTAAATTAAAAGACAATTGGGGCAATCCGGATGCATAGTATCAAAATTACGTCGGTTTACGATTTTGGGTGATTAAAATGGCAATTTTGTTGATAGCAAAACTTTGAATACTTGTATAATTATAACTAGAGATAATTACATCAATCAAAAGCTCATTCCTTTGTCTTTAAAATGTGATCAATTTTCATGGATGTATTTTTCTAGTAGTATTTTCAACATTTTCTTAACGGGACACCAGTGTCCCAAGGGGGTTGGCTGAGTTCTTTAAGCCTAGTAAAGTTACTACCTAGCAGAATAATATTTTTGTAAAAGTAGGCATTCTCTAGCTCGTTATCAGATCGACTCACTTCATCCATGTGCTTGCGTGCAGCTAGAAGCCCGTTGAGTATGAGTTTTTTGTAATGATCAAAGGACTCATTGTTCACACCGCCCATAACCTGGACTTGTTCCTGCGTCAACTTGAATGGGGAAGATTCAAAGCCGAAATTCTTGCCTGGGGACGAACTCAACATGAAACCGTAGTCAATATGAATGAGATGGCCTTGATTATCCAACAGAATGTTGCCATTGTGCCTAAAGTAATTATTATTACCATTGAAAATCAAAATAAATCGTATTTATGACACACACATTGATTAGAATAAAATGTCATTTAAAATCATAATTTGAATGTAGAATGAGTAATCATTAGGCCGCCCAAAAAGCATATTTAGCATATTTTGACATGTTGTTTCTTATATCGAGCTGATGATGAATAAATTTTAAAAAATGCTCTAGCTATCTTGGATTAGGAGTTAGAAAAGCATATTTTAGCATATTTATCGTCAAAAAGCATATCATTGAGAATTTTGAGATAGATGGAGCATTTCAGATGTTTTAAAGTACTGATTAACAAGAAAAGTGTACTAATTTCTTCTTTTGTAATGACTTGACAACAGAATAACTGTGGGTTCTCCATACGAACAGCTAGAGTGAGATTTTTTTTTCTAAGCCGCAATTCAAATCAAAATAAATGATTTTTCAAGTAGGAAGTTGTTTACCTACTAACAAGTAGTAGATCAGGACGGGTGATTTTTGTCAGGTTTGTATGGAAATAAGACTATTCAGATAAAGCAAATACAGATAAAGGGAATTTCATCACTGACCAGACATATTCGTTTCATCCTTATTTGGATTCTTCAGCATGCCATGCATGGGAGGAATCGAACTCGCGACTGGTAGATTGGCAAGCCACTGATTCAGATTCCCCAATGAATCCATTACACCTTATCTATTTTTTCTAATCACTATGTGGCCCTTCTGGTCCTGGACTATGCTTTATCTAAATAGTCTTATTTCCATACAAACCTGACAAAATAAATGAGTTTTCACTTTTTTATTGAAGATACTTTTGAGCATATTTCTGGCAAGAATAATATTATATCCAAAATAATAGAATATTTTTCTAGCATACATGCTCAAAGTAAAGCATATTTTCTGTGCGCCCTAGTAATCATGAATGAAAGCTGATTCAATAGAAGAAAAAAAGTGTAAATTCTGATTTTAAAGATTATTATTTTGTACAGTAACTCTGACTCACCTATCTTTAACTTGAAAGAGGTAACCCACGAGGCAATAGGCAGCACAACTCTTGATAAAGTTGTCACGAGCTTCGATAAACTTTTTACTATTCATTGACCCGTGCTCGCGGATCATGTAGTCGAGAAGGGAGATTTTCGCATGGCGTTTAATTTGATGAAAGGAGACCGTGTCGGGAACTGGCTCTATGAGACCACTCTCAGAGCCGAACACAATAATCTCGAGGGGTCGAAGCCAGAGGTCCACGTTCTCCTCGATCCATATCAGCTGTGGGATAATGAGGAAATCTATTATTTCCAGTTTGGAGATTTAGTAAAAACTATGTAGATTGAGTACTATTTCACACAACTCCGTACCCTTATGGAACGTAGTCCCCCGAATTACCATCTCACACCAGGTATAGACGCATTTCGTCCTTTTGGGACTCATCAGTATACCGCAGGCGCCGAGAATCGAACTAGATTCATTCGTTCTGGAGCCATGGGCGGGCTTGCGAGAACGTTATCCCCTGGACCATCACAGTGGGTAATCGGTTTTTCAATCAGGAACAGGAGAGTGATCAAATGGTGTGAGATGGTAATTCGGGGAACTACGTTCCAGAAGGGTACGGATTTGTGTGAAATAGTGTTAGTATTTCCTTACATTTGAAAATTCAAAAATCCGACTACCCACGAGCTTACTTACAAGTAGCTCGAAAACACATAATTTAAATTTTACAAATAAAAAAACATGGGTTTGTCGCTAACAAAAAATAATATACTAACACATTTGATCACTCTCCTGATTGAAAAACCGATTACCCACCTCGATGGTCCAGGGGATAACGTTCTGGCAAGCCCACCCATGGCTCCAGAACGAATGAACCCGGTTCGATTCTCGGCGCCTGCAGTATACTGCACATTTTTACCACTTATTTTTATCTTGACTGCCTATTTTTGACTCAATCTGGTGCCTTATTTGGTCGCCCTATTATTAACATAAAATACCTTGGGCTTGTTTACAACGACAGTCTTTCAATTATCACAAAAGGTGAAGTTAATTCAATAAAATACAGAATATGTAATATCCTAAAATCGACCAAAACCCATTATTTGTCATTAAATTATGCAAAACTTTTGTCCTACCAGTTTGACAGCCTATTTCCCTTTTATTTTAATGTAAATGGAGAGCACCTTCCAACTGAACAGTTACAATACCATTTTCTAAGACAGTTATATTCACTTCACTCCTACAAATTTTGCATCGCGCTGTCCAAACTGGATCCTTTGGTGGTTACAACGACCTTCAATAATTATCAAAACCTACCTACCAACTAAACCAACTAGTACGAGGAATATCAAATTCCTTTTAAAGATCTACAATGACCTATATTCCAAGTTGAATATCTCTGAAATTGATTGTGACGCGGAAACAATTGCCGTTATATCAAGATCCCAGATTGATCCTTACTTATCAATGAAAAGTTATCATTAATGTAAAATCATCAAGAAAAGAGGTGTTCTTTTTGTGCAAGAAAATTGTAAAGAAGTGTTCTTCCTGAGTACGCTAAATAATTTCTTTGAAAGCTAACTTTATTGAAAATATTCAATGAACAAAAATCAATAATTACAATGAATTTTTTTTGGATTTTTAGAGTAAAATACTATTTGAGTATCATTGAAGTATTATATTATGGAATTGTTTTAAACTGCCTGAAAATAGAAGATTTTTTAACTTTAAGATCTTATAAATTGATTAAAAAAGTACTATTTTTGATGCTCTACTGATGATTGATAATTTGAGCTATGAATATACCTTTGTCACCATTATTTATACTCAGGGCAATTATGATGAGAGATGATACACACCTGTAGTTTCCTAAGGAGTTGGTAGGCCAGCTGTTCTTGGCGGAGATCATCACCAACCTTGACAATGGCAGCGATTAGCTTCCAGTTGGACAAATGGCCCCAGGGACTCTTTTCGCGAATGCGGCAACATTTACGCGACCAGGGCTCTTTGAGTACCTCGGCGCTGGGATCTTCAGGGTCAGACTAGAGGAGTCAGTAATTATTATTAGTTGTTCATATTTTCAAGTGTGTATTCAAATTTAGAATAGTTTAAAAGTCTATTCATAGATGTATTCAGGTGGTGTAATTTGAAAGGAGTGGAATCTCATTGGTCAATATTTTCCTATTGATTAAACCAAAACTCATAAAAGGGTTAGATCATAACCAGAAACATTAGGATTCTTCAGCATGCCATAAAAGGGAATCAAACCCTCGACCATCTCGTTAGTAGACCAGAGCACTAGTTAGTAGAGCACCCATGGCATTCTGAACAGACATAATAAGAAAAAAACGGTTATGATCACATTTGAATAACAAAAGCTGATAAGAAAAGAAAAAATACCTTGAAAGATTTCTTAGGATAACTGTAATCAGCATATTTGGTCAGCTTCTTCCGCACCTCGCTGGCGGGAATGAAGGCTGGCTTTTCGTAGATGAATCCGTTCCCTTTACCATTCTTGTCTCGACAACTGAAGAATTGCATGTTCTCCGAGTTCATCTGGAAGGACATATTTTGCAGTTGGTCTTGATAGTAATTGAAAATGTCGTCTGTGGAACTCTCAGTGGAGATGACGCTGACTGAGTCGGGCGCCGCAATTGCCATTGCACTACCGACCGACTGGGAATAATAATAAAATCATAATTTGAAGTTCTGTATCGATTTGGTAAGCAACCCATCAAAAGCTCAACTCTGCAAGGTACTAGAGCTGTTAAAGTTTTGAATATTTTACAAGATTCAACTAGCCCAGAAATGCACACCTTGAAATTCGTGTGAAACCAATGATAAACTAAAGTATAAAGTCTTCCTAATCAAAAGTTACAGTAGAGTATAAAAAAGGTTCATATTTTTTCCATCTCAGACAATAAGGTCTCAAATTCTGTTTTGTGAGGGTAAAAAATGTCCTCTCTTTGATAGCTGTCAATAGAATCTCATCTGCCAGCTAGAACCAATATCTGTGTGGTTAAACCGTTTCAAGACTTGAACTGACTTAGTTACCTCAATATTTTCCTGAATTTCACTCTCATCATTCTCATGACAAGAACAAGAAATCGATATTCACTAATCTCACAAGCCTTCAACGAGAACTAAAATATTTTTGCTTGACAAAATTTAAAGAATGTCTCAACAACGAGATGAAGATTGTTTTAATGATGAGATTACGAGTCAATTGAGGTCTTTACACGACGCACACAGACGCTATCAATGAGGCCAATGAGCGTCTCTGAGTTTCCTTGCAGAGAACTATATAATGCTTTAAGCCAGGAAATCTTGCAGGAATAAATAATACCGATTCAAGCTGTTAATTGAAAATGTAAACACAATTCCTCGAGTTTAAACCCTTGGATGGCCTTTAATAGTTGACATACCTGGAGTTTTGTAAAGTCTTCTGCTGAACAGCAATGAGATAGTTCATATTTATCACTTGCCGTGGAGCTTTTCGGCCTCATCGAGCCGAGGAATGAGGAGAGTCTGTCGGGATAGTGCTTCGTATTTTGCTTATGGCCATTGGAGAGTCTCGTGAGAAGATCGAGATCATTCAGAGATGAAATGGAGGTGGCACAACTACTCAACTGCGACTTGGATGGAATCTCTATGGACTGGGGACTGACACATTCGAGGATTTCAACAAAGACCAGATAGGGAGCCTAAAGTGAGGGAAATAATCAGTTGATTCAGATCAGAGAGAGAAAAATTCAATTTTCCCTTTTTTCTATCATGAAACATAATTTTGTTTACTACGAAGCCAAAAATTAATTCATTGATGAATGAAAGGTTTTCTTCATTTGTGAAAAAGAAGACTACCCAATCTCTACTGATGAGTCTTGAGACAGAGACTCCTCTTCCAAAAACAACAAAATTATGATGAGAAAACAGGACACACAGCTTAAATTCTTATGATTTTTGAATAATTCAAGGATCAACTTCCACAAATGAAATTATAGAATTTATTCTCAAACTTGTGTATATATCTTCTGAAAAGGGTCTGATTAATAGAAGGACAAGTCTTCATATCGAGAAAGTCAAATGAGTACATCATTCAGAAGATAAATTCACTCAATAAGTTAGATAATATTCTCTAATTAAATCGGGCCATGTCCCTCAGCAAATAAGATTTTGGACTTGAGAGGATATGTAACAATTCGTTAATTGGTGCTTCTCTGAACAGTCGCATTCAAGAGAAAATCGAATTAAATGGTTTAATTTTTTTGGCCATTAAAACTTGAATTACTCACCCGATCTTTACTATTTAGACAGACAGCTGAGTTTGGGGGTATTCTGAGGACAATGTGATTCTTCTTAGTAACGGGAAGCCAGACGCGGGCTGGCAACTTGAGATTGAGCATCGCTAGTTCGGCCAAGAGATGACTGGCTAGAAAATAGATATTATGGATTAATCTAGAGAATTAGTACAACGAAATTCAACGGTTATTATCTATTTTCAACCTATCGAAATTTCATCAGTAGGGCTACCAAATGCCTTTTTTACAAAAAAATTTTTTCTTAGTTTGCATGAATCACTGATCAATAAAATCGACATCCAAGAGTCTAGAAATGCTGCTAGTCTGGAAATGCCTTATTCCATGCTCCTGCCTTTTTTGATTGCAATCGATTTTTAGCTCGAACAACCAATGAAATGCACGTATTTCAAGTGCCAAATCTTTGTGTGTGCTAGTGTGTCTGTACCACAAAATACTAGGCCAATGAAAGGACAAATTGTCATTCTAGTTATTTATGTTTAATGAGGGAGTACTTGGGAGATGACGAATCTTTCACTCCTGAAAATCTGAAGCAACATATACTTGTTTTAAACGCATGTTTTAAATAAAGTATTTTTTCTAAAAAAACATTTTTCATGTAAAAAATTATTTATTGCATTTTTTATTAAATGCCTTTTTCTGGGAGTTATCAGCATCAACGATTTTCGCAAAATTCTTATATTTAATGAAGAATAAAACTTCCGGGGAAATTAAAACAAGGATGGTCACGGGTGAATTATACTTCAAATACTGCCCAGTAGGTAAATCCCAAGATTACTTGACGCTCATAAGAAAGTGATTTTGTACTTTGGTGGCCTCTACCTTGAATTGTCTAATGATCAATATTGAAAGAGATACATTTTTAAACAAAATAAATCTATTAAAGCATTTTGTCAAATCTTGAACTTGAAGATATTTGTACTTTTTGTGAATGATATCGACTTGATTATTTAAAGTTCTGCAGGTTAGAATGCCAAGGTTCAAAGGCTTCTCACTATGGAGAAGAGATTATTTGATAACAATAAAATAGACAAGCAAAAAGCCTTTGAAAAGTCTTTTCATGAATTTAGAACATTTGATTTTTGAACACAGATATTTCTATCCAGTTTCTGAGAGCCAATTAAAAACATTTCTTATACAGGTTACTTGAAATGGTTCGGTAACTTGATTAATTTTTAATTTTGTGATTCTTATATTAGGGTTAAAAGATATTTAATTTTTTAGAAATTTTGGATTAGTACATATTTATTCTACATACTTTGAACTGAAAATATACATATTTCTGGTAGCCCTACTCATCAGTGAATGTATAATTTTAGATGATTTCTAGTTTTTATGAAAAGGTTTTCACAGGAGGGAATTAAAACTCAAATTTTAGACACAAATACCATTTATTAGTGGAAACGAATCGAGAAATGCTACAGTTGATGACTTTTGAGAGAAAAAGTATAAATGTTGGGTAACCCTATTCTTATATGCGAGAGTTTGGCATAAACGATTCTCATTGGCTTGTTAAATTGAGAAAATTAAAACAGCCAATAAGAATCGTTTAAAAATAATTATTCTAAATCAAACTCTTCATATAAGAAAAATAATTGAAAATTAATGAATAAACACCATGTATTAAGATTTTCTTAAAATTACCTATTTTAAAATGAGATACGCAACAATACCCTAGGATTTTTGAGTAATAAAAGTATACAACACAACTCACTACGTTGGTCTTTGGAGGAATATTTTGTGAGATGGCGACCAATGAGGAAAAGATTGTTCATGAATTCAAATTGATTCCTTATCAAAGTATTGTCCCAAATACTCTCTATCGGAGCCCTTGAATGGCAGGAGCAGTTGCAATAGGAGACTTTCGAGTTCCTCAGAGATTTTTCCGTCTTTTCGTTCGAGTTGTTGGCGGAGCTGTTGATGCTGTGCGAGTGGAAGGAGTGCTGAGTGGAGAGGAAGTTGTTTATTCTCAGACAGCAGAGGGAGCAATGCTCCTTGTCAGTCTCCTAGAGAAAATAATTCATTAGAGGGGAGACGCCTAATGTCATCAATAGAGCGGCACAAAGAGTCCCTTGAAGAATTAGTTTAGGCCTTAAACCTCACACAATTAATCGGATCTGAGCGAGGTTTTCCTAATAGAAAGATAATTTTCATAAGTCTATGTCTGTATTCATTCAAATTGATGAAACCAAAATAGTCTTGGAAGTCCGTAAAAGTCTCAAAAAAGTATTTTCGACAATGAACAAGTCCTTTCTTGTATTCCGAAGAGAATTTGCTACTTTTCAGACCATGCAACCTTTTTACAATTTTAACGTCGAAATTTCATTTTAAATACCGGCATATTTATAAAAAATGTCTGATTATCAATTTCGATTTGTAACCGATGTTCTATTCCAAAAGTGTAAAGAAAATGAGCCGATTTTAACTGCTGAATCATCAACATTTTATTGTAAAAGTTTGCCTACTTGAGTGTTTTTCGAAAAATAATTCGAAAAAGTACAAGATCTTCAGTTTCATAGCCGAGTCCAACTCTCATCGGATTCACATGAGGGGTTATAATGTGGGAGGAAGGTTTAGAAACTATTTACAAAGTAAGTATGGTTCAAGGAGGGAGGAGACCGGAATCGACACACGCCATATGAAATATCATATTTATAGGACTTGGGGAGCAACCCACTACACCATCCCTCCATTATATGAAGAAGAACTAACTCTGAGGGTATTTCCATCTTTCGTGCGCTTCTATCTACCATGATCGAAAATCTGACGTGTTAAAAATCCATATACACAAATAAATTCAAATGACCGCAATCGATTTTCTCACTTTTTAAAGCCTACTGAATGGAAATATCGATATATTCTGTTCAAGCAAATTATTCCGCTCCTAAAGTTGATCAGATTGTTTAAAAAATATTCTCCGTTTTGATTTCGAAATTATGGCTAATTTTTAACTAGATATCGCGCATCAGTCACATCTTCCTAACAAGAGGCTTTATATTGAGAACGTTTTTCTGTAGTTCACAAATATTACTTCTATCTCCCACAAAATCTTTAGATAGTCGAGAACATCAGGCAAAAATTGATAGTATTTTTAGGGCTTTTAGAAGATTACGCGTCTATGAAAAAGGTTCCTTGTAGGCCTTTGGGTTTCTCTAGCCATAAAAAAAGGGAACCAACGTCGAGAGATTGACAAATGCGAGTGTGAAGTAGACAATACATATTTGGTGCTGGAACAAGAGTGTTTTATCTGAGATGTGAATGGAGCATTCAAGGCATATTCTAGAATGTACAAACTTGAAGTAAACTCGTGAATTTTTTAAAATGCTAATTGCACATTTGAGATGCTTTTTCTTATTTCAAGAGAAAATATTTTACAATTTTAATAATCAATAAAAAAATAAATTTAAAATGAATAAAAGACAACATTTTGTCTGGTTATTCAAGCGAAGTATGCTTTTTGAACAAGAAACATTGATGTCTTAATAATGAATAATCATTTTTCACTTATTCTCAATAACCCGTTGATAGTGGAAAGAGAAGATGTCTAAACGCTATATTTTGATAAACTAATGGTTTTTTTTATAAAAAGAGTCATCTCAACCCTCACAAGTGTCCCCGAAAGTTTGAAGATGAGAATTAATCATACGTTTAGATAGATTTCAATCTATAATTATTGGCGCAAAATTGAGTCCAACGAATACTTTGGATCTTCACAAATGACGCATGAAAACCTTTTTAGTACTCAAACCAATGTTTAGTACTAATTCGTCAAGTTACTTCAAAATCCCTTAAAGAACTCACCATTTTGAATTCCGAGTCTGATTTGAAGGAGTTCTCTGAAAAAGAAATGAATCATTATTAGAGCGACCAAATGCCACAAAATAAATTTTTAGCCTATTTTTTAGGATGAGAATCATTTCAAGCCAAGAAAAAAGGTTACTTGGTTACAAGAAAGTTACAAATGTATATTTTGCCCCTTTTTTCTAATTCATGCCTTGTTTGAAGGCTTGTAAAGTTGATTTCTTATTGCTGGTCTCATTGCCAAGCTATCCTGATTTTCTTAAAAGATTTTAAGGCCTAAAAACAAGCCTTTTGCAATCAGAAATTATTCTCATCATGGTACTTTCTCACCATCAGCTCTTGGGTCGTTTTGAAGAATGTCAGCTTACAAAAGAGAGTTGTCCAAGTAATTTATAGAGACACAGAAAGTGTATTTTTTCTATGAGGTCTGAATCACAAGAGCTATCCAAGATAGGTTTAATTTTAATCTCAAAGTGTTCAGTAGGTTGATATCATACAATGATAGAATGTCTTCTAATTTTTGTTTAATTCAAACATAATATACCTATCAGCTGAAGGGGAAAATATTCCAAGCTCATAATAGGTTTTGATATGAATTCAAAAATTTTACTCGAATAAACAAGAAAAAAATATATACATATTAGGTCGATCGGAAAGTAATGTCGTATTTTGAGAGAAAAACAAATTATATTTTTTAAATTGAAAAAAATTTATTTAACATAAAAGTAGTTTCCACTGCTTTCTAAAACCTTCTTCCACCTATCTGGAGGTTTTTCAATTCCTTTTCTCCAAAATTGCTCGTTTTTTGAAGAAAAATATGAGAGTATCCAATTTTCAACCTCCTCTCTTGTTTTAAATTTTTTTTCTATAAGAAAGTTGTTCATATCTTGAAATAGGTAAAAATCTGATGGAGCAAGATCAGGAGAATACGCAGGTTGAATAAGAGTTTCCCAATTCAAGTCAGAAAATTTTCTCCGCGTTTGTAATGAAACATGGGGTCTGGCATTGTCTTGGTGGAACAGAATTCCCTTTCGATTGTAAATTTCTGGCCTCAACTGACGAATTTTCTCATCAACTTTTGCAAGTTGTCTACAATAGACATCAGAGTTTATTGTTTCTCCATTTTTCATCAGTTCGTAATGGATTATCCCTTTGAAATCCCACCAAACACAAAGCATGATCTTCTTTTGGAATCTAGGGGATTTTGGAAAAGCCAATGGATCTTCTGGGTATTATTCTCGTAAAGTATCCACTTCTCATCACAAGTGACTATCCGGCTATTCCGACAAATCGGTCCATTTTGTTTTGTCAGTCAGAGTATGAGGGACCCAATAATCGAGCTTATTTTTCTTAGAAATGAGTTTCATAGCCGAGTCTAACTCTCTTCGGGTTCACATGAGGGGTTATAATGGGGGAGGAAGTTTTTAGAAACTAT
>JJOG01003755.1:0-19979 GCA_000715275.1 Gyrodactylus salaris
TTACTAGAGACTTCTTAAAAAGCAGCCAAACTAATTAATACATTGATCAAAATGCAGAATTCTTCCTGGTACAAATCCACAATGCGCTGAGGTGTTTGTACAGTGAGTCTCATCATAAAATAAATTCTTAATTATAAAAAAATATTTTTGGTCGAATTCTATCAGATTAGGAATAGTTAACTCAATGTCTTAAAATTGACAAGGAGTAATTTACGCTGATTCACACGAATGAATATTACCTGAAATAAGCTTTAACCCACCCATAGAAAAACTTGAAATTTTGTTACAGATTAATTAGTGAGGCGAATTAAGAAGACATTTTTGTCTTAAACATTTAAAAAAAATTCTCCTTTAAAAGTTACGAAAAAATCTTAAACCTCAAATTATTTCAAAATCTGAGTTACCAGATCAAAGATTTTCAACTTGACATATAATTCGATGAGTAATCTACAAAAGGAAAAATAATTCAACAATTTCGAATCTGAATTAGAAAAGTTATAGTAGTTTCTAGATTTAATAAAATTCAAAATTAAGAGAAAATATTCAAATTATTTTCGCGCGCAAATTTCAAACGGCTGTAATTTCGAAACCTAATAATATCGAGGTGCGAAAGTGATTTTCATTCGAAAGCTTAAAAATTCCTTAATTAGTTACTGGTAGTTTGAATATTTCTATCACTCCTCTTGTTGGAGTTGTGAGCCTTCTAGTGAGGTGTAACAATAATATTACTGTGGGCCTACTAGGGTTAATATAATTTTTAACTCGATGATTATCGTAGAGACCAAGATATTTTATTTTTGTGCATAGTTTGATTAATTAAAAATGGTTTGATACTGAAGTAAAAAATCGTATTTACTTTTTTTTAAATAATATTGTTGAGGAAAAAGTTTTTCTCTCTTCGAATTGAGTTTCATAGCCGAGTCCATAGGGGGTTATAATGGGAAAGGAGGGTTTGAAGCTATTTCTCGAGGAGGCAGGCTATCGAAATTGTTGTAAAAAAACTTATACCGTTACTCTAGTTGTCTTATACCCTTAATCAATATATAAAAACTTCTCATCGAAAGATTGCAATACATTTCTGTGTGTGTGGGGTAGCGTATGAGGAATCTACGCCAATGAGAGTCAGAAAATTTCAGTCAAAACTAGCTAGAAATAAGAAGTGTAGAAAGTACTCAGGATAACACACACCTCAGATGCAGTCTTGTTGTATAACTTTTCTCTAGAAGGGAAATTTAATAAATTCATTAGTTCCCCTAGTTCATCTAGAGTCTATCTATAGACAATGTGACTAGAATAGGAATCCATAGAATATTCAGTGTATCTCCCTGGGCAAACTTTCCCTCAAATGTAATCAATCCAAAAGCAAACAAAACTTTTCTCTGCTTCTAAATAAACTATGCACTACTCTATTCCGGATATAATATTACAACGATGGTAACACTTGCAAAGTCTTCTGGATAAAACCTTTAAATGAAAAAGCTTTTAGCCATTATCACGCTTTGCAGCGACATACCCGATTTGAATTAAATTAAATCCTTTTTTAATAAAAAGGTCGACTGTCTTCGATTTGACGTATTTAGTCATTTTCGAAATTTGAGAGAAAAAAATTTCTCTATTAGCGTATTTACTAAGAAAATACCAATGAGAAAAGACCGAAAGACAATCAGAAGTTAAGTTCTGATGACGCTGTTTATTTAAAGAAAAAAATTTCTCTAGTTATCAAGGCTTATTCTATTCGTTATCTATTCATGATCTGACATGAAAGGAATTTACATATCAGAAACAAGATAATTAACAAAATGAACCGGTATGATTCTGAATGGTCCATTGGGTAGCCCTAATCATAACTATCATAGTAAATCTAAAAGATTTTCTGCCTTCTATTATCGTCTTTTAGACGAAAGTCAACAGTTTTCATGTATATAGACCTCTACAGATGGATTTACATAAAACGCGTGATTTCTGACAAAAGAGTAGGCAAAAGTGTTTATTTCTTTTTACATGCTCGAAGAATATCCTTCTTCCATCCTTGTATCCTTAAAAATATGACAAATATTCTCAATTTAGGGGTGCCCAACCTTTTTTCATCGTCTGCAACTTAATCTTATCCATTACTGTCTAACATTTTACTATGCGGCCCTTCTTGTTCCCAACCTGTAGATAAACACTGTTTGTATATTTTAAATCAAGCTCTAATTCAGAGTTTTTTTTCACCCCACCCGGCTGGGATTCCACTTGTAATATGATTGTCACTGTCTTTCGAAGCATAGTTGAATCTGATTGGTTCTTAGTTTTGGTTGGCTGTCTACTCCTGCTTGAAGTGTATTCAACAAATTATGTCTCACAAAGAGGTTACTTGTCTTGTTCTTAATGATTTAGATCATAAAAATGTTTGTTAATAATATTAATCAGCGAGAGAATTCCCAAGTACCCACACCGAAATTATAAGTACTTGATGTGGTACACTAGTATCTTTGCATAATTTAATAGGTTAACATCCCCATAAAGTATGGCAAAGAGTGTTTCATCATGACTCAACAAAGAAAAGATGATTCTAGCCAATCAGATTGATTGACCAATTATATTGCGTCATTCATCAAGGCATCTAACCGAGTTATGTTTTCACTTGTATAAAAAATGTCTAGATTTGGTTGTGGTGTATCAGTCTCTCCAAATACACTAATCTTAATTATTTTTTTAAACAGCATTTTCTCTTTAGGAGATTAACTTTTATTTTTCCTTAGACTTCTCTGCCAAGAGAACAAGGGTCTCATCAAGAGGTTCATGGAGGTGAGTCATGCAGTCCTAAACTTTCATAGAGCAACATTCTGCCGTATCTAATTTATGCCATGGGGAACATCTTTCATGAGGAGAGCCAACGTCAAGCCTCTATTACTCTCAATGTGAGTTAAATGCTACTGGAACTATTCTATAAATAAAATAATTGATTAATTAAGATTTTTTGTGCTTCAAAACAGACAAAAAACTTGGTTTTTATTAACCCTCTCGAGACCATGAAACCATTTTTTGAAACATGCTAATTTTGTATTTATTAAAATGGTTCCTTTTACGATTTCTTTCGTGGGTCATATATGACTCATTGGTAACTTGTGGAGTGAGAATTGGCATTTTTAATGACTCATTACTAGGGCGACACAAAATATGCAGATTTTGAGGTTAAATATGAATAAAAATTCCTGATAAATATAAAAATCATATGAAAAAGTCAAAATCTCTTTAAAATACGATCTAATATAATCGAATAATGATTTCCAAATTCACTATGAGGTATTTGATGAAATACAGGCTTTTGTATTTCGAAATTTATAGTTGACATGAAGCTTTTTCCACATTAATCTGACGTTTCTTAGTAGACCGATGTTGCTCTATTAGGAACTTTCTTGAGCTGTTGATTTTGTAAATATCAGGATACTTCAACGAATACTCTTTACTCAACGACCTTTTTAAGTTCTTTTATATCGGTCACATCTAAAATAGAAGCCGACCAATGAAAAACCTTCTCCGACCATAGAGGGGATTATTTCAAAATATATCTACTTTACTATGCCAAGTTTCCTCATTTCCAAGGGCTTATCTAGTTTCATCTCATTATCTTTTTTCGGAAAGATGAATGAAAACATGATAAGCCCCCAATTTAATTAAATATGAAGCTAAATACGGAAGATATGAAAAGTCATCTGAATCTTGATAAATATGATAAATATTATTTTTCAAGATTTTTAATTGATTCTTGAATCATTATAATTGAAATAGTTTAATTTTAAATATATACCAATAAATATGAGAATTCATATTTTGTGTCGCCATACTCATTACTAATGAGTAGGCTGGCATCATAAAAAATTCAACTTCGATATGAGTTGAAAATCATAGAGAATCGCAGTAAACTAAATATTTTCATACTTGTAAGTCAGAGTATTCATTATGAAAATATTTCCAGCACCTTAAAGTTTGTTGATTTCTTAAATTGGTGTTCAAGTTTTATTTTTACAAATTTTATAGTTTGACAATACAGAATATTCATTTGATTCAATTTATGTACAGTATATTCTTTTCGTCTTGTTTATTCGAGTGAAAATTTTGAATTCATATCGAAACCTATTATGAGCAGGGAATATTTTCCCCTTTAGCTAATAGGATTATTATGTTGAATTAAACAACAATTAGAAGATATTCTATCATTGTGACGCCATATCGTGTGCAACATGTTATTTTTTCTTAAACATGATACCAACCTACTAATGAGTATCATTTATTGAATACAATAACTTTTGAGAGGAAATCATCATGTGAATTTGTACAAGAGAATAAGTCACTTCCGAAATATTAGTAATCTTTCGTTTTTCTTTACTGTGTCTGGAAGACAAAATAAAGGCTGATCCTTTTAATTTGGGATCAACATATGCATTGTTATTAATATTTTTTCTTTAATCATCTTTTGCGCTACTCATCAGTAGAATATCCATAAAAGGCAACTTGATATTTCTTAAAACACCGAATTTTACAACATGCAACCTTCTCATTGACATTAGGCTTTCATCTTCACTGCATTGCCAAAAGTTAGCTCAACAGTCAACACTTTGATCTCGTTCTAGGCCAAATGAACTTCTTTTAATCCATTTTCTTTTCACAGATGCTATGCTCAAATGATGACCAGTTCTCAGATAGCGTCAAGAACTACTTTGGCGCAGAGAAATTTGCAAATTTTAGAGTGAGTTGCTTATTGATTTCTCAAAAATAGTCAGACATCTTTTCTTAATATTAAAAGCTCTAAATTAATCCTTTCATTATCAGAAGGATCCAGTCAATTATCATCTCGAGATTAGCCACGCTGAGGCTGAAATGATGCGAAACAATAATCTCTTCTAATGCTAGTGAGTGATTAAGATTATCAACCAACTCTGATATTTCAATATTCTTGATTATAGGAGGCTATTTAGGAAATTTATTACTGGGCCCACAGTTCTACTCATGACTAGAGATACACATAAATATTACATTTAAAATATACATGTTACCGGCTCTAAGGTTAATCACTGATTAATAGGGCTCCCAGAAAATATGCCTTATTTGAGCATATAATACTATATAATAATTTTGGGAGCCCTACTGATTAATAACATGAATGCCTAGACAAACTAGTGAATCATGTAGTTTTTAGGCGACAAGATCAAGGTCCTTTTTTCTTTCATATTGAAAACATACTTTGTACCTTGCAATTCCGATCAAAAATCCGACATTTGAATGCATCGTTTATTATAATTAAAAAGAGCACAGTTAATCTCAATTGCAAATCTCAAGATTTCTTTTTAAAACTGTAAACATTTTGCTTAAAAAATTAAAAATTTTGAAAATAAAAGTTTTTGTTTTATCTAAAATACAGTTCCTTCAAGGGCTTCTATATTTTAAATTCACACTAATCAACATTTTTCTATTTTCCTAGATTTGACCAGCTTCAATGTTAATGAATTCGAATAAATAAATTAATTAATTAAATCATATGTTCTCTGTCTTTTAAATTGGTTTGATATGTTTGCTTGTGTTATTGTTTGAATGAACTTTTGTGAAATTAGCAGGTTGCAAATTAATTAGAGGTTGAAGCCTCTCTCATCAGAAATATTTATTTATTTTTGAATAATAACACAGTTTCATGAAAATCTTGAAATTCTGTGCACAAAATTTCGATTTATATATTTTTGTATGCAGAATTTTGTCTTCAACAGTTTTCTTTGTTAAGAATGAGGTTACCAGTCAAAATAAAGCATATTTTCATGGATATCTCAGCGTCTACTTGAAAAAAATATATTTAAAATACCAAACTTTGAGCTCTCTGCAGCCCTGCTAATTGAGCACACAAGTTGACGTATTTGTTGAATATTGCAATAGAATTGACATGTTTTTTAAATTTCATTTTCTTTTACAGATCCATAAATAATAGAGAGAAAAAAGAAGATATGGATCACCCAGAGCCCCTATCAACCAAGCAAACCCTGCAAATACCCCAATGCAAGAAGGGCTTCACCCTAGAGGAAGCCAAAACCTTTATAACTAACATCATGGAAGTCTTTCATGGTCTCGAAAGCATGCAAGACCTCCGTTCAATGTACGAGACGGGAAAGCAGCTGAGCAGAGCCTACTTTGACTGTCATTCCTACCGGTCGGAGTTGGCGCAACATTTGACATTTCTCCAGTACCCCAGTTTCGCCTCGAAAATGATGAAAAAACTCAACAACATGGGCGTTTTCAAGAACGATGACATCTGGTTCTCTTCATTCTACTTCTACAACTCCACATGGAACTTTTCTGAGACCTGGCCAGAGTTCGCCACATCACTCGCCATAGCCGGCCTACCCAATCTGCTCAACCTCAACATTGGTCATCAGCCGTATTTGGAGAATTTGGCCAGTAAGAACGTCTACTACTTGATTAAGGCCAGCTTGTCGATAATCCACAATATCGCTCGTGTCCCAGGGAACATCAACTACTTCACGACAGACACTGTTAAGCAAGCCCTATTCCACTTGTCACAGCGGGAGGAAGAGTTCTTACGATGTGTCTCATCCCTGTGTCTGGCCTTTGTCCTCTCTGATGGAGAGAGCGGCGATACGCCGAATAGCACGACAATTCTTCAAATGATCATCAACTATCTTCAAAGTGCCATGGGTTCTGAGAAGCGCCGCGCACACGGCTTCCAAGTAGCTGAGCTACTCTCCGCTCTATCAGCTTACTCATTTAGTGACTCAGTAAAATCGTCAATTGTCGCATCGAATATTAACAATATCTCCTTAGTAACACAGTTGAAAGACAACGTTGAGTCTATCCAGAAGAACAGCTCTAACTTTGCGACTGTTCGAGAAGGGGAAGAGTCCATAAAGACCTTGATCAATTTGGCCTACGACCAACAGCTGACTTGTAAAATATTAAATCATTTCGGTGCCTGGTCTATGGAGCAGCACGAGGCGAACCCGGCTAGCATAAACCGCTGTTTGGATATTTTGTCAAGTCAACTAAACTCAAACGGCGTTCAGAAGAACGCGAGCCTCTCCAAATCAACGAACGTCTTCCTCAGTTACGCCATAGCGAATAAGCAGGTTGTGCTCAAATTGGCCGAGCGCCTCCGCGAGAGTAATATCACCAGCATCGACAGCCATGTGAATGAGTTCATTTCACGGAACGAGGCCTCCGCGGTCGGCCTATCCGGCGCCTGCACATCGGGTCAGACCTTTGAGAGTTGGCTCTCGGCCATAGACTCGTGTGGCGTCGCCATCATATTCATTAGCGACATTTATCGCCTCTCGCCGGCGTGTCGGTTCGAGAGTGAACGCCTTATTTCCGCCAAGAAGCAAATCATCCTAGTCAACATTCAGCCAAAGTACAAGCCCAACGGTTGGCTAGGAAAGATTGTCGAGAATGAACCCATCTACGACTTTGCTCAGAAGAAGGATATCGACGCCATTTACGACCGGTTCATTGTCAAAATCGAAGAGGCCATTACGGATATCAAGAGGTCCACTTCTGATGAGAAACGTGGCATTCTCAATGGGAATGATGGACAAATAAAGTGCGTTATTCTCCTCTGATAATATTCAATAAGAATCTTTTTAAGGGTCAATTCTAGTTTGAAAATTTATAAAAAATTAGCTGAAATAAGACGAATTTCTAACCTTATTCTTTAGAAAAATATCTAACTACAAGATACTTTACACATGAATTCTTCCGATTCAGTTGAAAGTTAGATATTCTTGAAGCTTCCCGCCCATGACCATAGCTTTTGTCAAATGAATATAGAGATGAGCGAAGGGGGAGGAGGTCGACAAAAACTTTGATCTGAAATTTTAGAACGAAAAAAAACATTCAACACAGACGAAAAAAATCAGCTTTAATTAGAGTTAGAATTCAAGACTTGAAATTTTCGACTTTAGAAAATATAAATATATTTTTTGTATATTACTCACAAGTATAATGTGAGTTTTTTCAACAATATTTTTAGGGGTGTGATTTTCTGTAAAAATATCTCAGGTTATACATGTACATTGTATCGAACTAGAGAGATGATGCGTTATCTGGAAAGTAACCTGTACTGAAAGTTGAACGGTTGAAAGATGAGTTTATACAATAGAAAACCGATACGTGAATCTCTACTAAAAACTATGTATGCTTTATCAATTGACATGGACCGAATGAAACATTATTTTTCTGTGTATTCAAGGAAAAGCAAAATCTTCACGAATTTTCCATGATTCTCTACTTTCTCTAAATTTCGCTAGATTCAAATTTCAAAGCACAAAAATGGAAAAACTCTCAAAATTCTTTAGTCAATAACTTCAAAGTATTCTTTTCTTCCAATAGATATGTTAATATTTAGCAATGACATTCAATGATTGCAATCTCCTCGATTAATGAATATTAGACATAATTCTTCATAAATCATTCTGAATGCTACTCGCAAGTAAACCAATTTCTTCTTCAACAAAGTCCTTCATCCGAACTTTTGATTATATTATATTCATCAATGAATTCATTTGTTGACTTTGAAGTAAATTTTCAATTCTAGTTGTCCTTAGCGATTCATGACTTTGTCGTTGTCAATTATAAAGAATATTCTAAATATCTTGCATCACTCTTCGATCCGTGGTTTCAAGGAGGCGCTAGAAATAATTAAATAATCTGAGATCATCCTGATCATTTCATACATTGTATTCTATTCTAGATGGCTCTATTATCGGTAATTTATCTCACCTTTCTATCAGATAAAATACTTCTTTTTAATCTTTTCACTCCATTTTCGATGAAAAACTTGCACAGAGAAAATCTAGGTCAAAGTTTTTCCATTGACAATTTTATTATAACTAAATGACAGGTTCTACTGACATCATCATTTGATCTGTTTTTCTTAGGGTTCATTGATCAATAGTTCATACAAATTCGCTAGAGCTTTATTTAAGTCTAAAAATCAATTTTTAGGAAATCAATTTTCAACAAAAAAAATATTTTTGTATTTTTTCAAATTTTTAAAATACACTACGGCTTCAACTTTTTACTCATTTTCCAGATAAGGACAGGTGGTTTACTCATTTATTTTCCTAATTCCTCCTCCATTCCAAAGCACTCTCATTTTCGGGTTTTAACATTTCCGTTATTAGTTTTGGAAAATATGATCTAATTCTAAACTGTTTTCATTTTCCTACTTGAAGATAAAAAAGTTACTTTGAAGAACCAAAAACACCTCAGCTAGTAAGCCATCTAAAAATGAAATTTTCAAGATTAAAAGTGAATTAGTAACACTGGTGAATATCATCGAAAAAATTACTTTGACTTGTCATCAAACTGAAGATTTGACCCTTGTCAAAAATTGATAACATGTGATTTTGACTCAAAGAAATCCCGGCTGTGGGCATAGGAGGGTTTAAAAACGATTATTTCTACAGTTTTCCTGCTTGAATCCCTCAAAATTCAGAGAAAAAGATATTGATTTGTTATCAACTTTTGTTTACATTCATTTCACTACGTTGAATGAATTTCATTGTAGAAAGGGTAGAGAGAAAAATGTATTCACATTGACTAACAATCACTTTCTCATTACAGTCGACCTACTCTCGGTTTAACCAGCGTTGGAATGTCGAATAGCGAGTTCACCACCCTGCAGCCGAATCTGTCCAACACTCTGACCCAACATTCGAATTCCTTCCACAATAACACGACAAACCAAATGCTCGCCTCCTACCATGAGAACGACAAGGCGCCTGAGTACAGTAGAGCCCTATCCACTCTTCCGTCGCAGTTAGAGAGGAACAGCACCGTCCAGATGCCGATTCTCGCCACGAGTCCAACCACGCCGGTCGTCTCCTGGATGAGGGCCGTGAAGGCCGATGTCCGCAAGTGGGACTCTGTCAGGGTCGCCGACTGGCTGCGCTCCAACGGCCTCTCCAAGGTCGTCACGCAGACCCATGAGAACCTCGACGGAGTTCTGTTGTCGCAGTTGGCTGGACTGCGCCTATGGTCGCCAGACTACTTTTGCAAGTGCTTAAAGAACGACTTGGGCCTAAATTTAATTGAGACCCTCCGCCTTCTGGAGGCCTTTGACAAGTTGTCGCCAGAGTCCAGCTCCACCCTGTCACTCAACAACAACTATGAAGGAACCGTTGATGAGAATGGCTTACCTCAACCTTCGGAGACTAACTTTAGTCGATAGAAACACTCTCACTTCCAAAAACTCTCTGCCCAAAATACACATATGAGATGTTACTTGAATATTATTAAGACAAAAATAAAAGACAATCATTAAACAAACGTGTGTAATTGGATATAATTCAAAATGTCTATCCACCATTCAACTATGTATGAATATATATCATGTAAAAGTGTCATGAGAAAAGAGGCAACTTTTCATCAGACGAGAAGACGAAAATCAACACTAACAAAAATAGTTTTATTTCCTTTCAAGCAACAAAAAAAGAAAAAAACCCACAACAAAAAAGTATAATAAGAAAAGAACATGCAAAAAAGTGTGCATCTTTTTAAAATTAGAATTCGTTAACGCTAGTCATAAATAATATTTCGATATACAAGTGTTCTTCACTAAAGGAATAATTGTAAGCAAGAATATATTATAAATAATGAGATTTATTAATAAAAAAATTGTTATTCTTCCAGTACATTCACTCTAGCACTTGAGCTTGTCGAATAATCTTGACAACACTTTTCCTATGCTCACTAGAGCACTGCAAACAAAGTTTCTTTAGATCATAAATCCGTCAAGAATATGAATTTCAAGGTCCTATCATGAAACATGATTTTGCTTTGTCGAAGAAAAGGCAATACAGTAGTAACACTAAGAAGGGTTTATTTTTCCGATTCTCGGCTCATATTTTATAGACATTACAAATTAATATTTTAAACCAATGATTCTTAGTAATAGACAGTGAGTGAGCTCATTTGCTGTAAGGGCTCGCCCTATTTTTGTAAAAGTAATCATAATGAGAAGATACATAAGAACTACTCATTAGTAAACTAAATTTAAATAAATTGATAATTACAGTCAGTGAACCTAGATTGGTTAATCGAGACTTTCACTTTTTGGTAAAGATTATAATCTTTAATTATTTGTGGATCCCCTATCCATACACTAATACACACAACAATCTTCTATTATTGGGCAATAGAGGATTGCATTTTTAATTTCTCAAGTTTTGGCTCAACTTTCTCAGATTTAGACTTGTTCATTCTTTTATTTCTCCTGAAGCATTCCACTTTTTCTTCTCGTTCAAAAATTAGTGCACAATAATTTCAACTCTTATAGAGAGGAAATACTAAAGCCTTAAAAGTTCAAAAATATTCCATTATCTCTGTTAGAATATCTGGCTCTTAACAGTCATGATTTAAAAGATTTTTATAACGAGATTTAGATCTCTTCTATTAGATTAAAAATATCAGTTTTTTTGTTGAAATAAACTCATTACTTTTTCTATATCGGTGAATATATAATTTTTTTATACATTTTTTTGCATTCAAATGAGATTAGTAATCTAACGACTGTATTTAATTAGCATAAATCAAGTGAGCAGGGACCCCAAGTTTCTCTTTGATTGATATAGATTTTTGCAGTCGAAAAGAATAACGTTTCAAAAAAATAAGTTTAATGAACAAATTACTAAGTAAAAACATTAGTGAGATTATTTCAAATACCAAAGTACCGTCCGTTCAATATCTGTAGTGATCTGGCTTGAAGGGACCGTCCTTGCTAACACCCAAATACTCAGACTGCGTATCCGACAACTTGGTCAACTTGACATCCAGATGGTCCAAATGAGCAGCAGCGACCTCCTCATCCAGCTTCTTGGGTAGGAAGAAGACACCAATCTTGTATTGGTCACTCTTGGTCCACAACTCAATCTGGGCCATAACTTGGTTTGTGAAAGAATTGGACATGACAAAGCTTGGATGACCATTAGCACAGCCCAAGTTGACCAGACGACCCTCAGCTAGAATGATAACATGTCTACCATTCTTCATTGTGTACCTATCGACTTGAGGCTTAATGTTAACCTTTTCTTTGCAATTTTCATTCAGCCATTTAACATCGATTTCAATATCGAAATGACCAATGTTACAGACTATAGCATCATCTTTCATCTGCTCAAAATGTCTACCCTGAATGATATCTTTGCAACCAGTTGTGGTGACGAATATTCTCGCTTTTGTGCAAGCCTCGTCCATAGTCGTAACTTCATAACCCTCCATAGCGGCTTGAAGAGCGTTAATTGGGTCAATTTCGCCTACAATAACCCTCGCACCAAAATTTCTCAAAGCTTGTGCACAACCCTTTCCTACGTCGCCGTAACCAGCCACGTAGGCGACCTTCCCAGCAATCATAACGTCAGTTGCCCTTTTGATGCCATCTATCAAGGATTCTCGGCAGCCATAGAGGTTGTCGAATTTGCTCTTTGTAACGGAATCGTTGACGTTAATAGCGGGGCACTTGAGCTTCTTGTTCTTGAGCATCTTGTAGAGGTTGTGAACGCCGGTTGTGGTCTCTTCGGAGATGCCTTTAATTCCGGTCATAAGGCTGGGATATTTCTCGTGGACGAGATTCGTCAGATCTCCGCCATCATCGAGGATCATATTCAAGGGCTGGTTGTCAGCGAAGACGAGGGTCTGCTCGATACACCAGAGGTACTCCTCCTCGGACTCGCCCTTCCAAGCGTAGACTGGGATTCCTTTGACAGCGAGTGCGGCAGCGGCGTTATCTTGTGTGCTGAAGATATTGCAGGAGGACCAGGTGACTTGGGCACCTAACTCGATGAGGGTCTCGATGAGAACAGCAGTCTGCACAGTCATGTGGAGACAGCCAGCAATGCGGGCACCTTTGAGCGGCTGGGTCTTTCCATGGAGCTTGCGCATCATCATCAGACCGGGCATCTCGATTTCTGCCATTTCGATGCACTTGCGGCCCCAATCAGCCAAGCTGATATCAGCGACTTTATGAGGCACACTGGACTTTTTCGGTTGAGACATTTTGCGAGAATTATTTGAAATTGTGTAAATTGTAAAGACTTTGATAATTCGAGTTTAAATTTCAAATTGTTCTTATCGAATACAAATTTGAATCATAAACTCGAAAATGACATTTAGCCCAGATAAGAATTCTTTTGATCCTTGGAAATCGTTCCATGAACCCCTCAAAGAGCAAGCCTTAATAAAAAAGCGCGCCGCCCTTAGAGCAGTCATGAAAGAGGAGTATAGGAAAAAGATTACAAATCCATTCTCACCGATTGAAGGTAGCCTCGTGAGTTTGATTTTTAAATGATATTCTTCAGTTTGATCCGGCCCTCCAAAGATGGTACTCCTCAAGGGTAACATATGCTGAGTATCTTCATCCGAATCCAAAAATGGGTCTAGGAGTTGGCTTCTTCGTTGCAGCCTTTATCGGAATCATCGCAATCGGCAGCCTACCATTCGTTGATAATCGAAAGAAAATTGACTCTGGAAAGATGAGCTACGCGGAGAGATGCTTCACTTCTTTCTACAAATAGACATTTTTAACAATAAAATTATACTTTAGATTCATTGAAAGATTGTTGGAATTTTATTTAAGACCATTTCATAGTGCAGTACTTCTCAGATCCAAATCTCAATGTTATTTGGTATTCACAAATTATCAGTAACCAAAAGGTTTTTAAATCTGATAGTGACCAACTACTCACAAGTATTATATTGCTTCTGAACGTTAATATGAGGATCAAGAACTGATTAGAATGTGTAACTAGACTGTGCAAAAATAAACTTTTCACTGTATAAAGCAAGTTAAAAAAATCACAAAATATGCAAATCGAGAGAAATTTCTGTCTAAAATATGCATAATTTAAAGAAAAATATGTATTTGGTATTCCCTAGCAATAACCTTTGGAGTTTCCTCTCTTAGCTATCTCAAATTGAAGTTTCAGTAAAATCCAAGATGGTGGTGAAATGTAGCAATTATTGCATATTTACAATCATAATAGGTTGTTAAGTAAGAAATGACGTTTTTTGAGTGAATATTGAAAATGAATTTTTCATTATTTTTTAACAAAAAAGTCGGTTCCTTTTGCTTTTACACTTCTCTCTAATCTGCTCGGAAGCTTTTCTGTCCCTTTTCTCCAGAAGTATATCTTTTACGTGTTTTACACCACTTGTAAGAAAATTTGGGGTCTAGCAATCTCTTGAAGGAATAAAGCTGTCTTACCATTGCCGGTCTAAGATCTCGAAATTTTTCATTACATTTTTTCATCTGATTTCAGTAGAGTTCAGAGTATACTATAAATCTAGAATAAAATTATTTTCCGTTTTTAAAATAAATTTTAAGGATTTTTCCGAAAGAACCTTATTTAGATAAAATCGTGATCCTAGAAATTAAAAAAATGCTCTATTTAAAAAAATTAAATTTTTAAAAACTATATAGATTTATCGGCTGCTACTATTGCACGTAGAGTTCGAATGATATCTTTCATTGTCTTTCTCACCCAAGATTATTTAGAAATTGTCGTCGAGCTTCTTTAGGATTTTGTACTCGATCAGGCCATTTTGTTTTCCATAAAACGAAAGTATTATATCCTGAAATATCGATTATGTTCCATAAAATTGTCAATGGCCATCTTAAAGTTGATCTTCAACACATGTAACTTCCAACGAGATGATCTAGCCCATCTACGCCTTCTTTTGCCTGATCGTAGTAGAGGATAATTTCAGATTTTCCATCACTAACGTCAACTTCGTTGTGTTGCCCAAGAAGATTGGGCTTATTTTTTTTAATGTCCACATCAAGCCAGTGTGGTTTTATCATTGAAAAGGTACTCACACTTTCACTTAGAATGAGACTGAATCCCATGCCATCCATATTTTGATAACATATTTGCCTGGTTTTGAAGGCATATATATTTTGAAAGGAACTCTGCCTCAGAAACTGACAAATTGTTCATTAACGGTTATCTGGTCGATTGGTATATAAAGGAGGGGGGGGGAAATATCCGAACACTTGGTTTTTTGTTCTTAAAATTCAAATTAAGTATGATATATTCAAAATTTTGATGAATGATCATGTTCCTAGGTCATTTTGCACGTATGTGAAAATTATCTCATCTTACTGACAAGTTTTTATTTCCCACAATCTGAGATTTAGTAATAAAGTAGTGATTACGCTAACGAAAAAAAACCGAACACTTGTGGGAAAGATGTGGGAAAAAGTATCCAAAACTAATTTTTCCTCATGCCATAGGCTATAAAAGAAATGCCTATTGCAACTAGAAAGTGTAATCGAAATGCCTTTCTATCATCCCCAGAAGAAAAGATAAGGATAGAAGTTCTAAGGTCTCAAAATGTTGGTATTCGGGAGATTTCAAGACAATTAAAACGATCTCCTTCAACAATAACAGCTTTTCTCAACAAGAAAACCTACCGACGGATAAAAGAAACTAGAGGGCGTCCCAGAAGATTATCCAATTGAGATTTATCGAAACCTAAAAGGACCATTCGAAATGAGGAAGTTAGCAGTGAATTGAGACTCGATATTACGCCAAAATTGCTCAGAGAACGTCTTAGAGTCGATGCCAACTTCATTTGGTCAAAACCATTGGGACTACTCTCTTTGAACCGGAGCATAAAGCAAGAGGCTTGGAATGAGTCTCAGTTTCCAACAAGATAATGCTAGGTGTCACACTGCAAGGTCTGACTTCTTAGATGACATGGGCATAAATATACTCGAGTGGCCAGCTTGCAGTCCTGATCTTAATCGGATTGAGCACGGTTGGGGAATTCTGTCGGATCGAGTTTACAGAAATAATCGACAGTTTGATAATATTCAAGAACTCGAAACCGAAAATCTTCCAACAACTTAATTCTAAACCAAACTCTCTAGTTGGAGCTCTCAACATACTAGAACTAAGATATTTTCAAGTGGCAGGCTCGTTAAATTTAATCCTTACTGTTTTCTAATTTTCAGTTTTGACAAAAAATACTCAGTTTTCTCCTATTTTCAAGGAATCAGATTCTAATAAGTTTCCCATATTCACAAAATTTCACATAGAAAAATATATTTTGGTAGCGTAAATTATAAAATCACTAAAAGTTTTGTCTACTCAGAAATAATCTATACATTTTCTATTCCCAAGTTGTTTTTAGCCCTCGAAGCTAAGATTTTGCAAATCCCCACGAAACTGCCATGTAATTTCTATAATCATGAATGAAAATCGTCTCTGAGGAAACTCAAAATAATTTATTTTGACAAATTTAAACAAATCTTTAGAAAGCGTGTGATCTCTTTCCGAAAGGGGATCCATTAACCATAACCTTTCTGGTTTTTCTTATATAACAATCCTCACTGCCTTCTTGACAGCCCATCTTCTCTATGCATTCCTCGTCGTTGCAGTCATAAGATATCCTCGTGGAGGAGATGTAGGCCAGGAAAAGACTGATTAAGATCAGTGAAAATAAGTGGTTCATTCTATTCGGAACGGAGGATAAAAAGTTAAGGATTCCAAAATTTATTTTTCATAATTATTTAGACTCACGATGAATCTTTTGCAAATTTGAATTAGTGGAATTTGATGAGTTTTCATCTGTATTTATCATGCAACAAGAGCATTTTCATTGGCTACTTTTGAGTAACAGTGAGATTGAATCCTCGCGCACCTCCAATGGACATGTTTATTGCATAATCTATTTGACAATCGGAAATTTATATTTTTCTGATGGATTTTTGATCAACTAATTTCCTTTTGTTTATTTTACCATGTTTATTATCATTACAACATGAATTCATTGCATCAAAATTAAGAACTGTTTTTTTCTTCTCTTTATAGTTAAATTAAAAGTTAGATCAATGTTTTTCTAGAGAATGAGCTAAACTTCATTTGATCTTCTGGTTTAAATTAATGAACGTTCTCAACTTCTAAAGTACCACTCTTTTTACCAATGTTTGGACAGAATGAATCCAGCATTGGAAGTTTCCAATCGAAATTGGTAGAAATCATTTACCTTTGATATAAAGAAGGGTACTGCTTTCTGAAAAAAAATCACTTATAACGACCGTAGAATTTGCATGAGAAGACAAACTGAGTAATGGGAGGAGCAGAATAAAAATTTAAGGCATAAATAATTTTTCTTGCAAATTTAGAGCGCACTCTTCAGGATTTAAATAGGGCTAAAACATAGGTATGACTGTTATTATTGGTTAGGATTTTTTTTGAAATAATTGGACTTCTAATCTGTCTGAGTAGAAGTTACAACAACTATCGATTCATATACACTAGGCCAATGCTAATTGGAAAAAGTTTATCCAGATCTCACAGTTTCGAGAAATATAGAGGTTGCTGAATACAAATTTGATGAAAATATTTCTTCAAATGACCCCAATTATCTTTTGGATAAGCACTACTCGTAACGATCACAACAAAGAAAACATCTAAATAAATTAATAAAAGAGAAAATCAACAGAGACTTAATGAGGCTATAGACTTGAAAAAAATAAGAGAAAATTCCGAGTAAAAATTAACCCTTGTAGGCCCCTGGTGACACCAGTGACATAGGAACTTTAATCAAATAATTTTTATATTCCAATCAGGATATTCTAATATTTCTTTAGTATATATTGTAAACCAGATCACAATCTATTCATTGGTTGTTTTAATTTTGCAAAAATAATGTAATTGAAAATTGCAAATTCATGAAAAAATGAAAACATGACTTTTTCAATTAATTTTTCTCAACGACAAAGTATTTTTTGATTTCGATGAGACTTTAATAATTATAGACTAATTGAACCCTAATATCCTAATAATCTAAGTTTTTCTCAATCATTATTTTTTCATGGTAAATTTATCGGTTTTATTTGTGTTTTGTATTTGTAATACCACAATACATCGGCTTAAACAAGTATGCTTTAAGGGATCTTGTTTATAGAGTTTAAATGTACCGCCCTTTTCTACCGCATTGGTTTCTAGTTAAATACATCTTAAAGTATTTTCCCTAGTACCTCTCTTCTTCATATAAATCAATTTGTGTGACACCAGTGACACAAGGGGCGTCTCATGTTATTTGTGTAATCATTTTAATCATTGGTAAACAGGTTAATGTAATATTTGGTATAAATAAGCTTAGTATGGTTTAAGATGCTCAATGAACGGATTCCTCTATAGTTTAATTCCTTATCAGGGCAAGATCGAAACGAAAATATGTCCAAATTTAGAATGGAAGCTGATGGAGTGCTGAGATTGGCAGAAAAAAAATTAAAGAAAATAACTTTTTTTTTCAGGCATTCAATTAGTTATTGAGTTGAAGAAACTTGGGATCTTATACATTGCGATAAGATCAAATCGAACAAACAAACTCAAGTTCAAATCAAGTTCTGAAAAATTCTCCATTGGCAAAGCCAGAAATACTTCATAATTATAACAAACACATGAGAGGTGTTGATTTTCTAGATAACTACATATCAAGAAGCAAGCCTCTCTATAAGCTCAAGAGATGGCCCAACATCAAATAGAAATATCAAAAAGAAAGATCTTACAAATCTTTGACATTTTCTCAAAGACCACAGTAAAAGTCTCATTTATGTCCTCCAAAAGATGCTATCATGATGAAGTTGATCAAAACTGAAAGATGTAGATACTTACTCAGTTATGTCAGAACTTCTGACTCAGACGGCGTCGAGAAATAGATTTTGATTTTCATAATTATCGAAACGCATTATAAAAAATTGTGTGTATTTTTGTTTTCAGGACGCCCCTGGTGTCACAATTTATATCTCCGAAAATCTATATTTAAAAATAAAGTTCTAATTAATCCGTTGAAAAAAAAATATTTTTTTCCAAAATCCTGAGATTTTGCCTACAAGGGTTAATAAAAAAAAATATTTTCAAGTCTATAGCATCATTAAGTCTCTGTTGATTCTCTCTTTTATTAATTTATTTAGATGCTTTCTTTGTTGTGATCGTTTAGTTAATTCTGAGGAATGAGAAGATTTTACATGCCAAAGTGAGAGTGTATATGAATAGATAGTTGTTGTAACTTCTAATCTGACCAATTAGAAGGCCAGTCGTTGTAAAAATAATACAGTACCAATAATAAGGCTCATAGTTTAATAAAACTTTAATTTTGCCTTCAATTTTTATTCTGTTCCTCCTATTATGAATTTCAGATGGATTTACAGAATTCTACAACAAAGTAGAAAATATTTTTACCAACTGAGTGTTCTGGAATGCATTAAAAAGGCTCTTTGTAAATCCAATATCGAACAGAAAACTACGCTGTGTATAGTTCTACACTACTAGGGTAACCCGTTATAGATAAATTTGCAAGTTGTTCAATGCTTAGAAGTCTGCTCTTTCATGTTGGACTTATTAAATCGATATTTCTTCACCCCCCTATTAGCTTTTTTATAGATTGCAGATATGGTTGTTTTTACTGAAAATCAAGTTTTTAACAAGGATCGTAGTTACTCAGAAAAAGTCTTACTCGTTGGAGACTTCAATTTCGAGTGTTCCGACGGCGTGCCGGGTGATCTCAGAATCATATGGTGCGTCTTTCTCAACTTATAATATGACTCAGATAGTTGGGAAACCTACTTGGGTACAAAATTAGTAGCGAATACCACTTTTTTATTGTTAAAAATAGCATACACCATCTACTTTACAGGACTCAAAAAACCTGTACTTATACTCTATTTTAATTTTCCACATATTAACTAAAATTTGTCATTTCCATCTTACATGATGTGCAAAGAAACTTCCTTATGTTTCCGAGCCTAAATTTTAAAGCTTGAGAAGAAGTAATTAAAACCAGAATTAAAGGCTCGGTTACGTACGGGTTAAAGAATAGTAATAACTGGCTGGGCAGTTGGCTGATCTGGAGGAGCATGATGAATTCAATAATTTTAATAATCCTATCTTGATTCTCTATCTGAATGTAAATTGCTAACATCTTCTTAA
>KL566991.1:0-17823 GCA_000715275.1 Gyrodactylus salaris
TATATGTCTGGTCATTGATGAAATTCACTTTATCTAAATTTGCTTTCTAAATAGTCTTATCTCAAACTAAACTTTGACAAAAATCACCCACTCTGATCTACTACTTTGTAGTAGGTGAAACTTTCACTTGAAAATGAATAATATTAGGTTTAATCATTTTTGCATAAAAATTGAGACTTTTCAGTGAAGTTAATACCTAGGAGATATTTTATCAAATAAAATATTTGAGCTCCTTAAAAATAATTTCTAGAGAACTATTGCATATTTAATACCTTTATTTCTAGAACAAGTTGATCAGTATAATCTAAGAATCTTGATCCGATATTGAGTTTAAAATGTTTAGCTGAGATTATTTTTATCTCTAACACCTACGCCTTATGTAACACTGACGATGTATTGTTACAGGTCTGGAGCATAAGATTCAGGTGGAATAAAAAAAAATTTTGAGAGAAATTTTGCCCACTTATATTTAAGAAGTTGAAAATTCACAAACTATCTTTCGCTCCAACAAAATAAGGACGAGTATCAATAGAAATTTGCCTGCTACAAAACTATCCTGTTGCCAAAAATCGAATACAGGCTATCTACAAAAATCTCAATCAATCGGACAAGATTGAACGCCTACAATTTCATTACCTGGGTTGCGTTTACCCTGTCACTTTGGACCCGTAGACACGCATCATTTATAGCCAACTACAACAGAATCTCCTCGATGAACGAATCTCAGACTGGTCCCTACAACTTAAGAAGACCAAACATCTCCAGATCAATATACCTGAAAATGTTGATGAAAATTCCACTCTTCGTTCGTGACAAGCTAAAGAACGAAACAAGCATCAAAAGCACTGCTAATATATATATCAATCCTAACATGTGCCCCCTGATAAACCAACATCGGTTTTCGAAACTCTCATCTTGAGATTTCAACCTTCAAAACATGCCCGACCATTTAAAGAAAATCCCAGATTAACAACCAAAGAACAGTACCGTATTCCTGCATATCAAGTCTTAGGGATATGTAAATAAGCTGGATTATTGGGCACCATACGAATTGATAGATAGCCAAAAGTCAAGTCTCCATTTCCTCACCGGGTTATTATCATGTGTGATGAAAATTGGATATTTTTTACAAAATCCTAAAATAATCCTGGTAAAAGTCTGAAGATAACTCTATGCAGAGCCCTAAAGTGTCCCCATATCAGAAAAATGTCCTTTTGTGTGTTTGGTTTGAAAATGGTTTTAAACTCAGATGTTTATTAGTTAGCTTGAAAAAGTTTGCCAGAAAATTCAAGAGCTTCGACCTTCTCTAGCCAATAGTCCAAGATTACTCTCCCACTAAGACAATGCAAGACCCCACGTTTCTTTGAAGCCGTGACTAATTGAACATATTCAAATCAAAGTAGTATTGATCGTTGGGAAAAAATATAGACTTAAACAGTACTCACGATGTTTCGGTAGAATAAATTAGCCTCTGAATTCTTCTCCTTTTCATCAATGCTACAGGTGTCAATTCGCGAATAGGGAATAATGAAGAGGGTGTTGGCGTTCTCTGATAACAATGGGCACGACATAAAGTTGAACTTTCTATCCTCTGCCGCTGTAATCGCTTCATGAGCAGTGGTGGGAGAGCTTTTCTGCGTCTCATTGCGTATGCACCAGATTGCCCGGTCGGTGAGAAGGACGACTGTCCCCTCCCATTGACAGGGAAGGAGTTTGTGGACCAATTCTAGTCGTGCGATGCCCAAAGCTATAGGAATGATGAGATTTGAATAGTGCGCGATAACTAGTTGTTTCTTTTAATCATTTAAAACAAAAATCAAACATTACTAAGGAATGGTTGTTTTAATTTGTTTCAGGGATTAAATTAGTAAACATACCTTCCAATGTCATGAAAGCAGTCTTATTGTTGGCATATCCGGTCGTGAGGTATAAAATCTTTGAAGTATATTCATAATGTGTTTCTATGGAGGAAGAAAAAGTTAACAGAGAGGAGAAGGATCCATCTGTTGTGTGAGAATTACTTTTAACTTGTTCTAAACTCGTCTCTTCATCATCAGAATCGAAGTGAGTGACATTAATATCGATTCCATTGGTGAAATCAGGAATAAGACTCGGCATCGGTGCTCCATGCTTCAGGTTACGAATAAGTACGATCTGACCGACAGCATCTGCGAGATCAAAGGGCACAATCGGCTGATTGATGGAGAGGCCAGCGCGTCGGGGTCTTATTCGCTTCGGACGGCCCTTCTCTGAGGATTTAGCCGCTTCGGAGACTGATGCGAATGCCCCGGACATGAAATCCAACATTCCTCCGATGGGCTTTGTGAAGGTCCCGATCATTCCTTTGCCAACGCCGTAGACAAGACCCTTTTATTGGATATTAGTTAATTGAGAGAAATATATTATAGGCTTCTCTTAACAACAGGAATAAAAAGCTTACCTTGAACTTCTTCTCCTTCATGCCATAATACGGTTGTGTAACGAGGGACGTAGCGCCTCCATAGATTCCGTGCCATAGGTTGTTAATGCCGGCATTGAAAGGATCAACGTGCTGGTTGTTACTACGAACTGTGTGGGAGTTTTTATTGTTCATGCAAATCTGAAAGTCATTCACCCTGTCCTCTGGGAGGTTGGAGAAGTCAATACACTTTCTGGAGCTTGAGAAGGCCAAATCGGAAATGTCGAAGAACATGTTCTTTTTGGGATTGAGGATTTCCGATCGCTTGTCGAGGTACTTTTTATCGAATGAAGCTGCGTTTGTTATGTTTGAAACGTTGTTGATAAGCTAAGGGAGGAAAAGCGTTCTAATTTTTATCCTCGAAAATGTACAAATTAATCAATGCCCTTTTAAACTAAAATCAGACTATAACTGAGATACAGCGTGTACATTTCCTGTCATTCTATTTGCCTATATGACGAGTTGGTGATGTTATCATGAGCAGGACAAGAACTTACTTTTGAGGCGGCGTTGGAGAAGCCGTGAGTAAAGTTTTTAAACATGCCTGAAACGTCGAGTTCAACAAGGTCATTAATTCCAGTAGTGATGTCATTGAATAGGCCAATGGGGTTACCGAGAAAGTCGACCGCTCCACAAATTTGTATATACTGAGAGTTTAGGCAGAGAATATAATATTGCTTTATTGTCTTCCCAAGGGCTGAGACGGTCTCCAGGTTGTGCTTCAACTCAAAGCAGCCTAAAACCAACAATTTTCTATTCATCATTCTCATTTATTTTAAGGTTATTATCACTTTACATACAGAGGAGCAGAGATTTTTTTGGCTTGTGTTAAATTGATATTTTCTTGGTAAAATACTGATTCTAAATATTTAAGCTAGCTTCTAAATCTAAGTCCAAGTTTATGTGGGCAAGTCTGGAAAAGTTCCAAAATCTGGTATCAGGTACAAAAAACATAATCCTATAAACATGTCCTTTGACAAAGAGTTAGAAGAAGATTCTACTCACCAAATTTGAGCTCAGCATTTGTAAAGTTGATAAGAAAGGGTAAGAGCTTCTTGGCTTCGAGGAGGTTTGAGTCAAGTAAAAGTTTACTGTAAGGCAGCGTCTGTAGGGATATTCGCAAAGGAGCGATTCGAATCTCCAAATTATTCGTGTATATGTATTTTGAGTTTATTGTCGTTATAGCGGGTTGAGGAGAAGAGCTGAAATTATGAATTTTTCATTTACAATTTATACTTTGAAAAAATCAATCAATCCAAGTTTCTTTGAAATCATGTCAGAGAAGGAACTCACTTGAGCGTAGAGAACTCATCTTTTACCGGCTCAGCGTTCGATTGAGTCGCGAGGTAGAATTGGAGTAGCTTGAGAATCAAAATCTCCTCAGCTTGAATGACTAGTCTGCCAAGGGTAACCTGAAAAAAGTTCACAAAATTAATAACCAATCAAGGCACTCCTCGGTCGGCCAATGAGAACTAACCTTGATAAAAGAGAAAATATGAGCCTTCCAATGATTCGTGTACGGCCTCTCATATTCAATCATGACAGTGTTATATTTATCCATTCTTGAGGTTAGTTCAGTGTTTGAGATCCTTCTTTCAGTAACCTCGAATCCTTCCTCTAAACTGCTGGGTGTTTCAGTGTAGAGAAGAACTGGTAGACTTGAGCCAAGATATTGACAATCAATCTGTATGCACTTGATCTTGAGAAGTAGCTTCTCTGTGGGACGAACCAC
This sequence comes from Gyrodactylus salaris, assembly GCA_000715275.1. Lineage (NCBI taxonomy): Eukaryota > Metazoa > Platyhelminthes > Monogenea > Gyrodactylidea > Gyrodactylidae > Gyrodactylus > Gyrodactylus salaris. Next base: position 4,191 of record KL566991.1, read on the forward strand.
CTCTTCTGATATGCAGAGAAAGTCATCTAGATTGCTGAGCTTGGTCTTCTTCCTTGAGGCGTTGGCACCTTCGGAGGATAAGAGGTAGAGGCGAGATATTGAACCGTTGACGTTGATTAGGCTTGCGTAGATAAGCTCTTCACCGAATGGGTTTATTAGAGAGATTCCGAAATTCTTTGTGAAATTGATACCCAACTAGGAGAATGAAAAATTTCTTTATTGGCTAACTCATACCGTCATACTCTCAGTAGATTTTCCTCTAAAAATCACCTTGCAGAGTATCGATCCATAAATTCGTATTATTTCAGTGCGCATCCGAGGAAAATCTTACTTTATTTCGACCGAAAAGTGCAAAAAAATCTTTTTGAAAAAGAATTTCTAGTTTCTCGATATCAGGTCTGGTCAGTAGGACTATGCTCACCGAATTCCTGAATGGGATTCGAAATCGGTAACCATGTAGTTTAGCGCCTGCGCTTTAAGCACTGCACAGAAGTGGTTCTTGCCATATTTTTCAAGTCTTTGATTTAAAACCTACATGCAGAAAGATCGACAAACTATTCGCTTCAGTGTGAGTAGTTGTCATGATACTATAGGTACCCCTTATTCGTAGTATTATTACGGGGATTTAAGAACTCGTCTAACGAGTTTGTTAAAGAAGTACACTTAATCCAAGTCGATGTATAGGTCTGATGGGAATCGGCATCAATTATGTTTCATGATAAAAAAACTCAGAATTTACTTTAATCTTGTTAAAGATCTTCTCCTTTTCCTCAGGCTCATCATCATCAGATGAAACTTTGGAGCATTTCATTTTGGTGATTCCATCAGTCAGATAATACCTCCAGCCATCTCCGTTCCATCTAGAGGGATCGTTGAACATCTAAGAAGAAAATGTTTAAGATTTAAACCACAAAACTAAAGCAATCAACATACCCCTCTGGTATTCTTATGTTCCTTTTTGGATAACTCTTCAGCTAAAGCGAATTCGAATTCATTGAGATAATCAATCTGAATAATTCGGGTCGGGCCATTTTCATTCTCATAGTCTATGGACACCTTGAGTGTTCCATTGCCGGGCTTCTGAAAGATGGGCCTCAGCGAAGAGGGGGCGATGAAGGAACTTATCAGGGCGTTTGCGTTCTTCCTTGGCCTCGCCGCGTACACCATCATATTCTCAGCTTGACCGGACTGCGAGGTCCTCTTAAGGTTCAGACTCTTGAGGCCTTGTACAATGAACTTTTCCTCGTTGTACAGGGAGAGGTTCTTGTCAATCTTCCAGCACTGATAGCGGCTGCGGTCCTCTTTATATTGATTGATGCACAGGGAGCAGATGTTAAAGTTCTTTATGGTCTTTAGGTCGAAGCAGTTGCCGTTAAAGTTGTCGGAAATCGCCCTGAGATTAGCAGAGGAGAGTTGCATTATGTCTAGGCAGGAGAGTCTACTTTTGAACAGCTTCTCGACCGGCTCATTCGGGTCATGCGGGGACATTGAACCGTAGTGGAAGATGTGACCGGATGGCGTTAGCAACCAGAGTTGAAGTCTTTGACGATCAGATGAAGTGCTCTATGATAATTTAGTTTAATGCCAGTTGCAAATTGAGTGTAAGTTTAGATTTATGCCTAACTAACAGAACTCAAAGTTTAGTTAGAAAATGGTATTAAAAATATGTCAAGAATAATAAAAATGTAATCTTTAAAGTTGAAAAAAACATCAAATGAGTTTGAAGTATTATAAAAACCAACATAAATTCATTAAAAACGATCAAATTTTCATCAAACGCCAGGATTTTGAAATAAAAATATTCTTGATCTTATCTCAAGATAACGTTTCAAAAGACTCTTATCATAAGTAGAAAATATAATTTGAATCCCGCTCACCTTTCTAGCAACGTGAACGACCCTGGTATTGGGTATGACCTCCAAGACCCATGGAGTATCATCTCCAGGCTGTGGGTTCATATTTGTGTCGAGTCTGAAGCCAGGTAGAATTTCATCGGTGCCAATTCTATAGAAGCTGATGTATGCTAGGTTGACGTAGTGGAGAAAGTTGTTCTTTGAGTTAATTGAGTCGTACAGTTTGTAATCAGCATTCGTGCCACCCTAGATGAAAAAAGATGATCAATTGGCCAATTTTGACGCAAAAATATTTTTGAAATGTTAAAAGCCTTAGAAAATAGATCAAACTTAAGTTTTCATTTCTCTGAAGAACGATCTTGGCCTAATTTTGAACTAATTCACAATTTTATTTATCAGAACAGACTTGATATTCGACAAGGTCTCTAATATAAAAAATTCGATTACATACTCTGAGTTCTAGATGGAGAATGGAATCAATCAGGGGCTCTTCCGGTGCATAATTGCACCTCGATAAGGGGTCAATGTAAAAGGTCGGCTGTTGCTTAATTAAGTCTTGAATCATCGCTGGGGGTAACTTTTGATGATATTTCACATGCAGTTCGGTATTATTGACAATCATAAACGGGGATGGCAGCTGGTTGGCGTCAATAATCGATACGTAATAGGTTACATCATTCAGGAGAATAGATATATGAAATAATTGACTCGTGTTCTCCAAGCGTTCTCCATCCTCGAAGAAGTTGTCCCTCTCAAAGAGGAGACTATTGATTTCCGATTGTGGACGTGTGAGGATGACGTAATTTCTCTGTTTGTCAATCTGGAGGCCGCCACTCCAGACTGTGGGAATGTCGTGGAGGATTGTACGGAAGCAAAGCAGGTGATCGCAGTCGTACCTTGGCCAGTGGAAGGTGAAAGAGCTGCCACTTTGAGCCGATATGATGCCTAGAAATAAGGTTTTTAGATCTATTATGTAATTAAAATGTAATTAATTATTTTTAAACGATTCTTATTGGCTTTTAAATTATAAAATAAAAACAACCAATCAGATTAAAGAATTTCAAAAATTAAGCTTTTAGTGACTTGAAGTATCACAAGAGCTGGATGGGATTCGGTTGCATAATACCGATCAATTACTTAGTAATTACACTAACTTGAGTCTTCGTTTGGTTTGCTGATAAAGAACTTTTGAATAAATTGTAGTTCAAACCCAGTGTTATTCTCAATAACAAAACGCGGGTTGAGTATAATCATCTTGGTCTTTTCGTGTAACCCATTCCCAGGTCGTATTTTAACACCCACTTGATAGATGAAGTCGGGACTAAAAGTTAAAAGTTACAAAAAATGTTTGATGTTAAAAGTGGGACGTTTCAACTAACGTCTGGTCATATGTTTTCAGTTTGAGGTCCAAATTGAATGTTGTCGCCTTCTCGATTGCCAACTTTTGTGACCATACTTTCGCGAATCTGGCGGATGTATCCAGAATTCTAAGTCGCGGCGTGAACCTTGATGGATAGATTTTAAAATCAATTTCATATGCAAAATCTTTTTTTCAATAAAGGGTTTCGTTCGAGATTTTGCGAGTCTTCATTTCGAGAAGGAAGATAAAAAAATAAATTCATCAATCAGAGGATACATCCCCAAATGAGATTGAGAGTATTCTTCTATTTCATTGGTCGCTGTCAATCAGCTAAAAATATTGTATGGACAATTTGGTATTGTACAAGTTTACCTTTTCTCACACTTCGTTTCAACAATCTTAGTTGGGTAGTATATAGATTTCTAGTCAAAACTCTCAATGCCATGTTCACAGTAATTGACAAGTAGGATTGCAATTAATCAAGCGAACACTTACTTTCTGCCAATTCTAATTTGAAGGAATTTACCGATATTCTCTTCAGTCCTTTGCACGTTAGATGAGCTAGAAAACATGTGCGGGCTCATTTGACGAGCGCATTCATTCTCATCGCCTTGACCGGCGGCCAAGCAGTATATTGATTTGGGATCCAAGGGCTCCTCAATGGATCTCGTTTCATTATTATTCGAAATTACATAAGGGCTGTAAATTAAAGGAAGCCCGGTTTTGTTTATGATCCAGTATTGGGCTGAAATCGTGACGTGAACTGCCCCGTGCTTAATGCAGTTGAAGGATATCTTAAAGGAAAATCGTTCAAATTAGATCACTGACAGAAGATTTTTTTGTCAATAACCGTTATTTTAAAGAGAAAGGCTTACTTGACAAGTTAACCCCATATAAAATATATTTCGTTCTCAAGTCAATCATCCAAACTGATTCAATCTTACACAAAACTAATAAACGGTTCATTTTAAGAAACTCCAACTCAATTTAGGATGAGGCGGTACTAGATATCAGAAAGACGTACCTCTAGATCCAAGGGACGATCATTGTAATCTACAATTCGTTTTGTCCTCTGTGTTATAATAGATTCATCTGGTATCTGTATCGATGAACTGGTCTTGTAGCCATCAATCTTCAATGTGAATTCAATCTTATCATAGCAGTTGATCTAGAAAGATTAAAAAATAATTACATCTACAAATATGAATAAACCTAGTCTCTGCAAGCAAACAACCTACACCCGCACTACAACAATAGTAATAATTTATTACTAATAAACAGCCGAAAAGAGAAGGGTTTTCCTCAAATTAAAAGACTTTACTAACCTGAGTGATAAAGTCAAACTTTGTTGGGGCAATATTGCCCCGTACATGTTGATTTATCTGATATGCAATGTCAATTGGCAATAAATTGGTAATCTTCAAGATGCCAGAAATCGTAATATGATGACCCGGTAGGTCGAAAGGCAGCCGGAAGGCGCTGCCTTGGCCATAGAATTCGTGATCTGTAATGTTGATCTTGGGAAAGACGTCTCGTACGGCGCATATTGAGTAGTTGTAACCGAAGTTTGAGAATTCAGAGAGCCTCTTCACAAGACTACCTGACGAGTTGGATTTGTGGACCATGGTTGATATAGATGCGAGACCGTAATCCACCTCGGGGTCCTCTCGCTCACTGAAGAGACATCGGTTGAGGATCTTGCCTAGGAAAGGGGATTTTTTAAATGAAATACATTGGGATGATTTTAAAGAATAATTTGGCGAATGTCGACAATATATTAGAAAAGCTTATCAATTTTTTAAGCGACTTTTTGTCATACTAAGATACTCATATGACATACCAGGTTCATTGACGTTGGTCCAATCAAAGCAGTCGATATAGGAAGATTGATAATTCGAGTTAGATTTGGTTCGTGAGAAATCCACTACTTCAAAGTCACTCTCCTCATTCTGACAAATGTACTGTGACCATTTGTAGGAGTTCTGAAAAAGTGATTGAATAGAAAAGAATAAAACAGATATTGTTTTGTCCTTAAAACTTACAGCAGAATCTTCTATTTTCGGCTTGAAACACAAGTAGCCCTTCTTGGCCGAAGTTAAAGCGACAATATTCAATGGAATAGAGTACGACGATCCTGGTGACAATAGTTTAACCTCAACAGGATTAACTGGATTCGGGCAGACGGAAAAATTCTGGACATTTCGATCTACAGTTAGGCTCGTTTGATTCTGTTTCATAAGGTTGTTTATCGACTCATAACCGAGGATTATGTTATGTCCAGCATCGAGGTTGTTAGTTATCGTTAGGGAGCTGCGTATGATTATTTGATTTTGTGCGGAGCCCAGTCTGACCACTTCAATGACAAGTCGGGTGTAGGATGGTAGTTGAACTAATTCTGGTCTCGGTTGCTGATATAATTAAAATTTTCACTAGTTAGCACATTCTTTTGAAGAAGGTGTTTCTAAATCACCCATTTTCTTATGCTATTATGTTAAGACCGAATTATATAATGAAAAGTTATCAAGCACTCAGCACAGCTCATTTGTAGAAGGCTAAAAATCATGAAAACGATCATAAGGAAGAGGAAAGCAACTTCTGAATATTTTGTTACTTTTTGGAACATTCAGTACAAATTAGACTTGTCGAAATCCGAGTTTGATATCACTTCTAAGTCTTGTTCCGTCTGAAGTTCAATGAACTTTTGGCAATATTAAATAGAAATAAATTGGAAATCTTTGAAAATCTTACCATCAAACTATTACATTAATTTCAAATTGTACCATTGCAAATTGGACGAAATAAAAAACATAAATTGCACTAACCTTCAACTTTCTTTCAATCGTCCGAAAGTAGATACCAAGTCGATCGACAGCAACCGCATAAGCAGACTTCCAACCCTCGACTTTGATGATGAGCTTTGGTAGGAACTTTGTGAAATTCCTATAATTGACCGACTTTCCATCCCTCCTCAGAACGTCAAAGTTCAAGTCTGCTGTGTCGTTGTCCTCGAGAGAGGTATAGTTACTGACATCTTCTCTGAAAGATTGATTAGAATGAAATAGATCTACTCATGAGTGAGATTGTTGACTAACGTTTTATAACAAATCATTTCGCCAGTCAAGTTGACCAGTTGAAAAGGCACAAAGGGTTTACGCTTCTTCAGCCTTTCAAATGAGTCCAGAGCATTTAATTCCTTCCTCTCCAGGGCGAGTTTCTCAGAGATGAGTTTGTAGAGCGACAACATGGGAACTGTTACGTTGAGATTAACAGATTCTTCGCCTAATTATAAAATAGATAATTTCCATCCTGCATACTGAGCGGTTTCAATGGCGAGATCGAACTGTTTTTACATTACTCACTAGAGAAGTTGATGCTGCATGTCTTTTGACCGTTGGGTCCCTGAACCAGTAGCCATTGTGTTTTTAGCCTAAATGGGAATTGATTCATTATTAAACAGAAAATATAAGAGATAGAATTACTCTTATTAATAAATAACAAAATATAATTTCTTGAACCCTAGGTTAGAAAGTTGATTAGCAGCACTCTGTGTAAATTATGTCTAAAATCAGTTCGGATTTTGTGAAACTGAAAATAATGACTCGCCATGACGACTCCAAGATCGGCTCCCATGTGGCCAGATCGCGATTGTAGAAGTTTATTGAAAGACTGTAATCTAAATATCCTTCCTTGATGAGATGAGGGGCCCAATCGAATTGAATATCTGTAAAATAGATGTTCAAACTAGGTAGCTTGAATGAGACTCTTCAAGACTGTGTTATACTTATTAGGAAGGTTTGATTCTTATTATTAAAAAGAATTTTGAGACTCCAAGTCCTTCATACCTAATGCGTTCTAAACGTTTATCTTGAAGAATGTGTGTTTCTTCATTTATTCGATAAAATTAGAATGAAAAAATAAGACATTATTATTCAATTCTGAGGCATAATGAAAGAAGATTCGAAAGATCTACTCACCTGATATGTTAACCTCCAACAGCGGTACATCGGCGTCGTGACAATCATCGATGAGACAAAAAGAGCCTTCTGAGAAAATGGTCAGTCGGGAGTTAAAGTACTTGAGGGTTTCAATAAAGAATGCAATACTATCAATGATTATATGATCAAAGTGCTCATCATTCTCAACGATTGGCCGGCGTCGCAATTGAGAGCTCTCTGAGTCGGGGTTGAGGCAGCGGAGATAGGGAAATGTGGTCCTTGTGAGGTTCTGTAGAGTGTTTAGCTTCACCTGTATTGCTGACATTATACAACTCAATAGGACTGCATCGGAGTAGGCAAATTTTCCATTCACTATGGAGGTGCTGACTTTTATGTGATTTGAGGGTTTGTCTTTCTGATGGGTTTGAAGAAGGAGTTTGAATTGAAAGTTCAGAATATTATTTCAATATCGCACAACCAAGGACTCCTCATGATCCCAGTACTACAGCACAAGGCATACACGCACCGGCGGTAAATTGATGAGTCCCAAAAGGACTAAACGCATCTGGTGTTGAAGGTGGTACTGGGTTCTACGATCCTTGAGCAATCCTTGGTTTTGGGATATTGTACCTAGCCAGTTAGCTAAAAATTATATTTGATTGCCCACCAATTCGGTCATCTGATTTTTTATTTTGTGATGACTCTCTTAAGAGCAATTCTATTCTTATATCCTTCAGAAAAGGATAAAATGAGTATTTGAGATTGTCAAAACTCAATGAAAACTGTGAAATGAGAGAGATGACTCACGTCAATAATAGGAATCATTTTGATTTCTATAGAGGTCGGCTGAAAGATGTGGACCTTCTTTAGAGCGACCAACTCATTCCCCACTTCAGTGAAGAGGCCTGAGAAGAAGCTCCCGTTGTGAACTCGAAATGAGAACCTTTCAAGGGCTTTGTTGCGAATCTTTCTATTGATCCTTTTGAGTTCATCCTTGTTATTCAGGAAATAGAGGTAGTTTTCATTTATGTATTCGAAGCAGCTTGCACTCTAAAAGTATAGGGTTTTTCAATGAGGAGATTCTTCTTTCGAATAGATTCTAATACTTATTAATTTAAAAAATTGATTAATGATTTTTTAGTGTCTTATTTACTATATTTAATATCAATTAGGATTCCTCCGAGAACCGGAGAATCTCGATAGATGAGTTCTTTAACCCTACCAATGTTACTACTAACAAGGGGTGCCGATAGTAGCATGAAAAGTAGTCTTAGAAAGGGAATAGTGTGCTGGTCCTTCTGCATTTTGATTTTATTTAAGCGAAATATGACAAGACATGATTGAGTTCATGGGATTAACTCTCGGTTCAACTAAGTAGTTTGGTCTAAACGGTCTAACAAATACGCTAACGAGTTGTCACACTCCAAAAAAAGATTTATATTTCTAATAGATTTTTCTTCCGAAGAGCTGCTACCTTAGACACTTTAAATCGACATGTGAACAAAAGATTTTAATTTTGCAAATTCAACAAAAGTTTTGAGCATTCTTCAAAAATATTGTTGTTCTAGAATTAAGAATCAACTTAATTTTATGCAATTTTGCACATTTTTTGCAGAAATATGAATTGAACTGTTTAATTCTCTTTAAATCTGATGAAATGCCAGTCATTTGTCATTTTCTCTTACAACCTATAATTGATATCTGTATTATTCAAATTGATAGTAATGTATTTATACCTTGATTTTTGTGTTTTTTTCTTTTGGTATGAAAAAAGTGCACCAATATCAACTATTGAAATTCACTCGTAAATCGTAGTGTAAAATAATATCAAAATGAGCTATTTTGGTGTCCAGCTTAATGTGTAAATTTACCTGAACAACAAGAACATCTGAGTTGATCAACTTTGAATCATGGGGAAGTATCAGATCAGTCTCCTTCACTTCAACGCGCATATAGAACGTATTCAATCCATCGTACAATAATTGTTCATGTGTCTTCTCATCAACCTCGATTATATCGGAACATGAAGAGCTACCCGAGCTAAAGTGAATAAAGATTATTTGGTTTCTTCTCAAAAGTTCTTGGAGGCTTACGTTTGTGGAACATTTTTTGTAAAAGGATCTTTGAAGATTGGTGTCAGGATAAAGTCGAAGAATCTTATTAGGAAATCGAGCATTAGAATGACTTTGGTGCTACTCAGCTTAACAAAGAGACTCATATCTTCAGAGGGATTGGCGTGGTTTGAATTGAACGTTTTCCGGTTTATAAAGCTAACGGCGAAGATGTCGTTCTTGAAGTTGCTTTGAGTGAAGCTAGTCCTCTGCTCGGGCTTGTGGGAGACAATTCGTGTTGCTAATGTAACAATTATTGATGTTAGAGCAACGAAAACAAAGAGAAAATATTTCATGAAATTCTGTGAGAATAGGAGATTTGAATCTCTCAAACTAACCATTATCATTCCTCAGATCGGTTAGTGAGAAATCGGAACATCTCAAGTCAATGTTGATAACATCTTTCAAGAAGGAATGATATCTGAACACAGAACGAGAGAGCAGAACACGACCGAATAGAAAGGATTTTTCTTTCTGATTGTAGTCGAAATCGTAGAGGTTGAAGATGATATTGTCAAGGTTTATTGTCAGGACCATTTGCAGGTTGCTATTCACAGCTGGGGAAGTTTCTCGAATCTGAAATGAAAATAGGAGCAGAGTTAATTCTAGTTGGCATTGACACAAGATATTATACAAGAATGTACTTTCCAAACCTTAATAAATCTTAAGATTTCAAGGCAGTATTGGTTTTTATTGATTAAGATCACGAATCGAATGCTTAGATATAGCTAAGTTAGAAGTTAAGATAATTCATTTTGAATAGTACCATTTAATTTACAATGAAAATTATACTCGCAAGTATGTAATTTTTATCAGAATTAAATAAAACAAGAAAAAAATTGTTCACCTTTCTGCGGCCAATTATCTGAGACTTGGGTCGGAATTTGGCGAGAATAAACTCGTCATTATTATAGGCCTCCTCGCCAAGATTGTTCCCCAGAAAGCCCATGATGAGACAGTAATCGAGTAGATGCAACTGGAACTCCAACCTCGAGAGATTAACAGAGGCTGCGAATCTTGGATGGGGGTTGGTTAGCTCTTCGCTGAGCAATCGTTTGATGTGAACCTCCAAGTTGAAGGGATCACAGAGGTACTTTTCGTCCTTCTTCACGATGACGTAGTCGGAGAATTTCAGGCATTTAAAGTCTAGATAAAGGGTTCATTATTCTTGAGAATAGTAAAAGATTAATTTTCTATCACAAAGCAAATATATGACTGACGAATGAAATCAAAGTGGAATCTCATTGGCTAGCACTTTTGATTGGTCTTCTTTGTGTGGTAAATTTTTACTTTGTGCAATATTTTAACAGATGGCAGAGATTTCAGAGGATAGTCATATCATTTTTATAGTAAATTATTCGCTAACCTGAAGCTTTGAGGGAAGTTAGTTGATCAACCTCTTGACGTAATCCGATATAGGAACAGATTTTGTCAAGATCGATCTTGATCGAATCCACAATCGACCTATCCGTCGAGTCTTCCTTAAAACTTGAGCCGGTATACTTGAGATCATTATTTGGCACTGACCAGCTACTAATTAAAAAAGAATTATTCTCTCTTTTCTAAAATGATGGATTAAATAGTTCACCTTAATTGCTGCGAATCAAGTCCAGGTATGCAGTCATTACACACGGGTTCCTGTTCAATGAATTGGCCCAATTTGTGAATATATTGCTTGGTCTGCACGTGGGAACAGGCCATGATCTCATTCGATGCGGTTAACTGGCCGAGATCGATGACTAGGCATTCTTCGTGCAATTTACTGATCGGTAGGACAATAAAAGGTGCATCGGCAGAGATCGATATCCTCATGTTTGACGTCTGTGTGATCTGGTAAATAATTTGTATTAGTTCATTATAACCAGTCTATTTGGATCAGTGGCTTGCCAATCTACATGTCGCGAGTTCGATTCCTCTCTATGGCTGAAGAATCCAAATAAGAAAGAAACGTCGATGTCTAATTAAATGATGAAATTCTCTTTATCTAAATAGTCTTATTTCCTTGAAAAAACTGACAAAAATCATGATACTTAGTAGTAGGTAAAATTCCTACTTCAAAAATAAAACACTTGAGGTGGATTTAATTATGCTTCTTTACGCAGTATCCTTGAACCTAACCCACGCAATTCAGGGCGTGCACTGAAACAGAGATTTGTTTGGAATGAAAACTAAAAGGGATTCTATTGCGCGGTTTAGGATTTACCTTGGACACGATTCATAGATTGGCCAGCAAATTTTTGCTAGAAATTTTTTTTCTGGTGACTCAGATATAAAAAAGAGGTTTAAAGTTTTTTCGCGGAGGAGAAAATGTTTAGAAGTATCTTCAAGACCAAAATGTCATCTCAATTTAGTTAATCTGAAGCAGTGTTTATTGTTCCTAACAGATATTCTCGCTATTAACCAACAGAAAGCTGTCTCTTTCATGTATTTATCACTAAATTTGTAGAATCAAATATTTTGTATCAGGTAAAATCAGCTGTGAAGCTGTAAGCATGAAATTTTTGCAAAGTCTGTGAATATTTGCAATGATGCAAATCAAACAAAGACAGAATAACTCACCAATTTTCTGGATGGCAGAGGTGCACGCTGCGTCTTCAATTGGGCCAAATGTAGGCTGATATCGTCAATGCAGTCGCTGTAATCATTCAAGATGTCAACTAGCCCATTGAGGAACCTTTGCGAGTGCAAATAGCAGGCTGATGAGATGCAGATTTTGATGTAGACATCCGGTATTGGCTCATTCAATGTTCTCTTTTCATTTTCCACATAAAAGGTGATGTATGAGCTGTTCGGATCACTGTTAATTGTCGTGAATTTGTTTTGATATCGGCCGTTTTCCCTCAATGTCGCGAGATCGTCAAGCTGTAATAGAATTGAAAGAATATTATCCCTTATTCGGTTGAATCAATCAACAGATTTCAGGTAATATGCAAAAATATGTACTTCACCTGAGAATATGTAAAAATATGCATTTTTACAAAAATGTGAGTACTTTTAATTGCAATTAAATTGGAAAAATGTTAAGAGGTTAAAATATTTTTTCATGGGTTGTCTATTATGTAAGAAGACTTTTTGAGACTCCTGTAAAGATAGGTATTTACTCACAATCATATTTCCAATTTGTCCCTTGATCGAATAAAAAGAAACGTTGTCTTCATTCACCCTTTCGATACGAGATCCGAGCACTTCATCCACATCCAGAGAGGTGTTTGTTATGCAAAACTTTGCAAATTCTAAAGACTCATTCTCGAGGTATTTATAAACGACTATTTGAAAGTCGTTTAGCGATATGAAAGAATTCGACTTTGTGAAACCCTCGTGAAGGTCTGATTTGTAGATGGGTCCCTCCTTGGGAACTGAGAGAAAATTATAGAGGTTTACGTTAGGGATTTTAAATATGTTATTCAACACTTTGCTGGATAGGTAATACCGCGGTAAAAAATATAGATAGAAGACATGCAACTTACATGTTTTGAAATCAACTGACGCCTTACCGAGGTGGGTGTTGAAAATCTTTCTCACCTCCCCCTGTTCAGTTATATCCAGGAGTATAAGGGAGAACTCGTTAAGCCCAACATGGGTTTCAACCTTACATAAGCTCCCACTCTCTTGCACAGCTGATTCGATCCCGTCTGATGTAGGCTCGGCAGCATTATCAGGGGCATTCGGCAGAAACTCAGACAGTTTGAGTGAGTTCAGAAAATCTAGTACGGCGTAGAAAAATTCAGGATTCGCTGAAAATGAAAATTCATGTCAGAGAGAGTTGGTTCTGATGAAAATTTCTCCTCTGCTTACCAATCATTTCAATGTGATTAAAGACGAGATCCAGTTTCAAATGCTTCATAGTCTTGTCATCGTTGTGGGATTGCTTGAAGAAGAGTTGGATCAAGTTATCTGAAGAGTTGTCTAAAAATATAAATTTTAATGTCTCGGCTCATTATTTGAAAGAAGACCGGTCCAAAACCGCTATTTTGTGCTATGGTATAGCTTTTATCACAGGGTAGAATATATAGAACGTTATCTCACAGTGACCCTTTTTATGTGATGAGTCATCACCGATGACTAGGGCTACCAGAAAATTGCAATTATTGCTAAATATTATCAATTTGAGTTTAAAATGTGGGATTTTCAAATTCTCTTCCTTAAGAAAATCAGCACCATTGCTTGATAATTACTACAGTAAATTTTCCATTTAAGGTAAAATCCAAACGTCAGAGAACTATGTTTGCGTTGCCCAAAACGGGAAAAAATGTGAATAAGATCACTTTTATAGTAGTACCGCTGACAGTTAATATTTTTTTGATATAATCAGGTATCAAAATTAGCAGTGATTTTAGATCATTTTATGAACAGAATTTATTTTTAATTCAATTA
>KL566994.1:3463-14791 GCA_000715275.1 Gyrodactylus salaris
AATTTTAAGAACTTTTCGGTTTTGAGAATTTTTCCAAAAATATTTAGTTTGTGAGATATTCACGGTGTCTTTGAAGATAAATTAGATAGTTTGTCTCTTTCAATAGAATACAATCAATAAAATAGAATAATTATGTCTTGTTTCTTGTTTTTTAAACACAGTCTTCTATAACGTAAGATGAGAAAAACAGTGAAACTCAAAATTACAAAATATAGTTACTATGGGGTTTTCAGAATTTTTCAAAATTCTGCGGCCAATATCTTTTTTCAAATAGATGACTGAAAACCTGAAATATATAATCAGAAAGCCTACAAACTATTCTTCAAAATGTCGTGACTTGATGTATTTTACGACCTTGAATATATGAATAACGATAAGAAAAGTCAATATTTCTCAGGAGCAACACTGGGTCTTAAAGGGTTAAAAATACTTCCTTTATTTACTTATTTTTCTTCCAAGATTCTAGATCTTGTTCCAAGAACCGTGATCTTTAAAACCAATAATAACTGCTAATAGGAACTATCTAATTCTAATCGACATCTGGTATTTTCACAATAACATTGTCTCCAATTCTAAAGGATTTTATTGTGATTCTGAAATAATTTTTTGAGCGTTATCTTGAATATTCTCGATAAAATTATTCCTAATTGAGTTTATATTCATCACATTTTCATGTAAAATATGACTATTACTATCAGAACTGATTGTACTCAAATATCAGCCTATTGTGAAATCTATCGCATTTGAAGTTATATAATCATTAAAGAATGATAAAACAAAAAGGGCTCTTAAAGGCTTGAATATATGTCATGTCTATGAGAGCTGAATGTGTAAATGTTACCGTAGATTTAATGAATCAGGAATTTATATAAGTTCCTAGGCAAATTAACCAGTAAATTTATAGTAAAGTTGATGAACGCTCATTAATATATAATGTATGGGTTTTAGCATATTCTTCTATTGTAAAATCACAATTACTAATAGACATCGACTATTTATAAATTTATTAATAAATTCTCTAACTCTTGAGAAGTTTTATCCAGAAATTAGATATGGTCCTGAGCATACCTTTTGGTTAATCAGAAAAATTAAATCTCACATTGTTTCGACATCTCTAAATGAAAATTAATAAATATTAAAAAGAGATTAACTTAAAAGTACAATCTTAGCCCTTCAAATTTTCACTACAAAGTGTGAGCATTTCTAAATATACTTTTGTGACTAATGCTTCCATTAGCGACATTTTTCTAATTTTCTTAGTGATTATTTGTCAAAGATTCGATAAATTACATAAAATCTCACATTTTTTCGAATTCTCTAAATAAAAATTAATTAGAGATTTACTTTGCAATCAAAAAAATATCTTGATATATTGTATGACTTATTTTTTCTTCAATACACATAGGACATTTTATTCCATCATTTTGTGGCCATCAAATTTGATTATACGAAGACTGCACAATTTGCATAAATTTCGAGAATATATACTAATGAGGGTTTCTTATAGTAACATGACATCATGGGAATGATCTAATCAATCCCGAAATTTCTTGTCCAAAAAACCCTTGATAAAACTATTATTTTTTATCACTCTCTCTCTTTTTCATTATAACTTTTCCCACGGGCTGAAAAAAAATCTTAATGAGGTATCGAGTCATAGAATTAAATAGTATTTCATAATATTCCTATCAAACCCTCCCATTATGGAATTAATTAGCAATGAGTGACGTGACATCAGAGCTGAAATTCCGTGTAATTATGCTCTTTCTATTCAAAAAAGGTCTTAACGCAACAAAAAGACCAAAGAAATTTGTGATGTCTTCGGAGAGCATTGCGTTAAAGTTAGAACAGTTCAAAATTGGTTTTCAAAATTCTCATCCGGAGATTTCAACCTCCAAAATCTGTCCAAATCAGGAAGACCGCAGTTGTCGATCGGAAGGGCCGTTTGGAGACCCTGATGAAAGAAAATCCTAGATTGACAACTTGGTTGTTCGAAAAGTACCGTTCATTTGGGATATGTCAATAAGCTGGATTATTGGGTACCACGCGAATTGACTGATAATCAACAGATGAAAGTGGTGAGAAGTGGATATACATGAAGAACCTCAAGAGAAAAAATTCTTGGAAAAAGTCTGAAGATGACCCAATGCAGTGTCCCCATATCAAATAAAGGTCCTCTTGTGTGTCTGGGGGGATATGAAGGGGATAATTTATTATGAACTTCTTCAAAATGGTTTAACAATAAACTCAGATGTTTATTGTGGTCAGCTTGAAAATTCCCGAGCTTCGACCCCCTTTAGCCAATAGACGAGGAGTTCTTTTCCGCCAAGACAAAGCAAGACCCCGCGTTTCTTTGAAGACGCGATTGAAGATTTCAGAACTCGGTTGGGATGTTTTAGACCATCCTCCATATTCTCCTGACATCGCTCCTTCAGATTTTTATCTTTTTCAGGACCTCCAGAACTGTCTTGGGGACAAAATTTTCAACCAAAGATCTGAAGTCGAAACTTGGGTAACAACCTATTTTGAGCGGAAACAAGAAGAATTTTAGAGGAAGGGAATCGAAAAATTGCCAAATCGTTGGAAAATGGTAATAAAGAATGATGGAAACTATTTTTTGGGAAGAAAATAAAAAATATGTGAAAAAAAATTTAATTTTTTTAGAAAAAACGCAACTACTTTTCGCATTACCTAATAATAGAATAAATGAAAACAACACTATCTCACCACAGGGTATCTATACTAGGCCACTGCTTTTGAAAAAAAATCCAGATCTTCCAATTTCGAGAAATATAGAGGATGCTGAATACGAATTCGATAGCAAAAATTCCTTGAAATAACCTCAATTATCTTTTGGATAAGCACTACTCATAAGTAAAAAACTTATTTTTAGATAGAGCTCTGATTAATCTCATTTTTATAAAAAAATAATTTTTGATTGTCTCTGAAAACAAAAAATCTCATTTTAACCATTTTTTAGCTATCTAAAATGGGCCTTTTTTTCTAATCATAATTAGATAATAAGAATTTATCAACAAACTGATTTTTAATCATTAACAGATCAAGTGATATTACAAGAAAATCTGCGTTCATATAAAAATATACACATCTTTTACAATTCTTAAAAGGAACTATCGCCAATATTTTCCTTTTCATTATCTGAATCCTCCTTGTGAATCTTTTCAAACCGTGACTTTAGGGCGATTTCAATAAAGTTCTGACTACTATTAAAAGCCTTTTTAATCGGAGGCGGTGTATTGGGATTACGAGATACTTGACGGAGTTTAAAGCTTCTATTAGACAATTCTGCCAGTAGATTTGACATGTTGTCTGGGCCGCCCTTGGGGGAGTTCTGACTAGTGCTGGACTTTGACTTGAATATGGTCAAGGGCTTTATAACCATGGCTGGTGGAGGCGGAGGTGGTGGAGGCGGAGGTGGCCCTCTAACGACAACTGTAGGCTGCTGGTTGTTATTCAAGTTATTATTAGTGTTGGTTTCTTTTAATTTTATCATTTCCCGCTTCAGATTCTCCAACTCCTGCTCGAGGAAGACGAATTTATTTGAATCTGCTGTGAATTGACTCTCGCAAAAGTCCGAGTCTGCCATAATTGAGTTTTCTGAGCACAATTCTGAGTTATTAGAGTCAAATTCTTCATGGTACAAAATGTCTTTGATTGACAAAATGTTTATTTTAACAGACGGTGGCATTTCATCGTCGGTATAGAGAACGGAAAGACTCTTGAGGGAAACATTACTGACAAAGTCTACAATTAATTTAGGAAAGAGGATTATATTATCATAGAGGAGATCTACTAGATTCATCAACGCTAAATTTATATATTTTGAAAGTTGAAAAAATCATCATTCTTAACAAAAGATACTTTTAAATGCATTGTTTTAATACATCACTTCGATCATTTTTGGTAAATATGCTGCTACATATTTAAATCCTTATCAAACCAATTCTAATTCTATCAATAGTTATGTGACTTTCAATCTATAGATATGATTTTTCTATTCACACAATGATCCATAACAATTGGAGTACAGACATGGAGTTAATCAACATTTTCTAGTACCATGTCAACAAATACTTTAAGATGTTATCAAGATTGTGAAAGCATCTATCTCGAGCGGGACGAACATGTCAAGATTCACGATAGAATCATAGAGTCTAGATTAAATGGATATAATAATAAATTGTTGGTCTTTTACATGTTCATGATAATACTGATGAATATATCACTTTCCCTCGCTAATGAATCGCTGAAATGCTCATCAGACAATTACCAAGAACGTTATCTCAATAATACAACAGTTCATTTCGTTTGTAATGACATTAAGAATGTTTGCGATCGGATATATTACGTACGGAACTTCCTACGTTATCATTTATGCGATCGTATCTCATTATTATACTTGCTTCCAAACATTAATTCCACGGAAATATTAAATTTAGAGCGCCAAACTAATTACAATTGTGAAAATTTCCAAAACCTATTCCCAGATGATCATTATTTTGGTATTTATCTTTCATCGTCAACGGATTGCCGGAATACCTTGAATTCGCTAATTGCACTCCTTGACGAAAACCTCAAGAATGATTCCATGACATTTGAACATAGTTTGAATATGTCTTTTTGTATTAACAGCAGACGACCTACAGAAGAAGATTCCTTTATGCATTCATATCCAGGAAATTTCTATTGCAACTCTTGCAAAGTGAGTCATTCCCCCCATCTTAAACACACGTCATTACTATGTGAAAATGTGTAATTTTGACTTTTTTTATAAATTTCTGCCTAAATTGACCAATGGCCATACATGTAAGAATCAGGTCAGAAGATCGTAATGTGTCATTTTTTTGAGTTTAGGCTCCTCTTGAAGGGAACATTAGTTGCATTCAGCTAGTTATTGCGTAATTTTCGAATTCAGGTTCCACATTTCCCGCTGGCCCTTGCCCTAATGAAATAATGAAACCCACTTTCCCGTCAAACTCATTGTATTAAATTTGACATCATACAGGCTTGTAATCTTCAGGTTATTGTGCAAAGAAAACAACACTTGAGATTGAGTGGCATGAAGGATGCTCAGAGATGTTCTTCATAGGAGAATGTAAAATTCTAGATTTTAATCGAAGACTTTCACAACAAAATCAGTTTTATGGCAAATATTGAGATTATTCTTCAATGGACCCAAATATCGGCATTAAAATCATTTTTCTCTCAACAAATTGCTATAATACAATTGCCTACTCACGAATACATCTGAGAAAAACTTGAATAAATTTTACTCAAGACTCTCACGTTGAAATAGATTAACAATGTTTTTGATGTCAAGAGTTGAGATAGAAAATAAAAATCCTTCTGTACAGTAATTAAATCTGAACATTCTACTATCAAGAGAAATTCAAGCCTTTCAAGATAAACATGGTGCGTATAAACATTCTAAATAAAAATAAATGCTATTAAATAACCATTTTTGCCTTGAGGAATAGAAATTTTCTTACGATTTTCGAAAATGCATTTTAATACATTTAGCTGCCCTAGTAATAACATGTGAATCATACGTCTTTATTGCAATTTCAAGAGCAGCATCAGGAGATTTTAACTTGCACTAATCAAAACTCGAGAGTACAATTTCTAAAATATTATAAATGCTCATGCTAAATGTATATGACTTTGTCGTCTTTGATTTCATACACCACTGCTCAATTTCCTCATGATTAACCCTCCTAGGCCCAAGCGGGGAAGAACTTTAAATTTTGAAAATTTTGTTGCAAATTAATTAGTGAGGAGGAGATTCAGAAGACATTTTTCAAAACAATCTCTCCCTTGAAAAAAAATCTTAAACCTCAAATCCTTTCGAAATCTTAGTTATCAGATGAAAGATTTTCAACTTGGCATATAATTCGATGAGCAATCTACAAAAAAATTCAAATTATTTTCGCGCGCAAATTTCAAACAGCTGTATTTTCGAAACCTAATACTATTGAGGTGCTAGTATTTTGAATCTTCTCATCACCCTTTTTGTCGGGGTTGCACAATAGATGTTGTTTACTTTTGACTATAAATTGATTTCTCCTCACATCAAGTCCACCTCTTTAAAATCATCACAAATCATCAATGACTTTTTTCAAAAATTAAATATACCATTAATTTTAAACCCTCTCTAGAAACGATAGTTGATGGTAAAACTTGTAATGCTGTGCAATTCCCATGTAGATTATCGTCTCTTGATTCATATTTTGTGCACTAGTTTTCATTCCGAACAAGTCTTCTTTTAAAATGAAATTCGGTGCACATTTGAAGTGCGCGGGTTATGTTTTTCTTGGATACTACTTGGAGGACCATAATTAATCCACCATTTTTTAAATATCTTAACGTTGTAAATATTTATCGATTAACTTGAATAGTTCTTCGTGAAACTACAATTTAAAACGTACTTAAATTCATTCAATGTTGTTGATCAATAGAATCAAGATTATTAAAATCAAAGAATAGTGGATAATGAATAGTGCTCCTTCACGCAGCATCCAAACCTAACCCACGCAATTCAAATGTGCACTGAATCTGATTTTAAAGAAGTCTTGTTCGGAATGAAAATTAGTAGCTCCTATACACAGAATATGAATCAAAAGACGATAATCTACATGGGAATGTCATTATCCCCCACTCTTGTGAGGAATGTCAAAGTTTCGGGTATTTATCTGATGTGAAAAACTCTGTATTTGAGAAAATGAAATGCAAGTTTTGGCAATTGAATAATTCCAACTTGCTTCAATATATCGACTTGTCTTACCTTATATAAAATAATTAAACTTGTTCACTGTTTTCAACTCTCTGAGATAACGGGAAATGGGAATTTGATGATTATTTCGCAGGGTCATGTGTACCCACCCAAGGAGGGGACTGGGCCATGGCAAACAATTGTACGACCTTTGACCTCTGATCTATCCAAGAAAAACGAAAAAACTCCATTTTTTAGTTTGGAGTGCTTGAGAAAACGGGAAATGGTATCAATTAGGTTTTTTCACAGGCAGATTCGAAATATAAAATAAGGATATTTCTCTATTGGATTGAGTTGGTTGTAGACCCGAAAATCATTCGAATGAAGCTCTTTTGTGGATTGTTTTCAGTTCGCCTTTTCAGTGATTTTATGACATTTTTCTAAAAATGCAACATATTTCATTGTAACCATTCTCCGTCGTTTCAGAATGCTTATCGAAATTGGCTTTGTTCAGCAAAATTGAAAGCCTTCATCCCCTATAATCATCAAGCCGATGACAAGCCGCATCCCGACAGTTCACAGCAAAGTCTGCCGAATTTTCCACTTGATAGAGATAAACTCTTTCAAGCAATTCAACCGTGTGAAAGTTGGTGCGTAGAAGTGGAGAAGTTGTGCCCCTACCTCATTCCCTCTGATGAGACCACGAATGGGGGAGAGCCGGCATTTCTATGTGACGGTGAGTCAGAGTTCTTTAACACTCGTCACACCTTTTCTATTTATCGAATACACTAGTTTCTCCACGCCACCCCTCTGTTACGTATTGTTCTAGAGCTTAATCAGTTTTTGACGTCAAGATTCGATCGAAGAATACAATTCTCGTACTTTTAGTATATTATTGTCCCAAAGCTAAAATTGTTCGCAACGACTATCCAAAATCACACGATCAAAAATCGTTCAATGATTCATCATTGAATCTTTTACTACAGATTTTTTAATTCAAACGAGTCTGATAATTTTAAATTCAAATCACTGCCAAAATGTCATATTCGAATAAACAAAGTGTATTAGTTTAAAACTTAATTTTCTTCCAGAATCCCACTATTATTATCAGAGTCGTAAAAAGACGAATGAACTAGTTCGTAGAATCAGCCTTGAGACTCATTGTTGCTACGAGATTGCTGATTTGAAGCCAATTGTTAATACCAACTCTTCCAATAAATGTAAAGAACCAAAAAATACCACCGAGGACAACACCACACCACGGCCATCTCCCAATTGTCGATCTATGTCGCAGAAATGTCTACCCCATTGTAAAAAACCCATAACAGTCCTCAATGACCATTATAACAGAAATGCAGCAAACAATTCAACACGGTTATTTATTAAAGTAAGAGCAGAAATGCTATTTATTATCCTCATTATTTTGATCAGATTTTCGGATATTGTATAATACTCGAGGTTGAAAAGGTAGTCTGTTTTATATGTGTACATTTTATTTTATAAAAAAGTATCCAATTTACTATATCCAATACACATCTCGCATTTGTAAACACAGGAAAGAAAAAAGAGTATAAATGTTCTCAATGAAATTCCTAAAAAGAAGCAAAAATATACTATGCCTTTTTACTACGTTCCTCAGTGGCCTAAACAATCTAAAGACTAAAATGAAAACTTTTTCTCATTCCTATACTCCCCTAAATAGTTTTTTTTTCACACAAAAAATACCTTTTCCACCCCAGCCCCCCCCTCCCACTGACGTGATTGGAGAGGTTATTTTTCACAACTTTCATTGAAATATTCCACCTTGAAAAATTGCTTTGCTGTATTTTGAAAGAATCGAAACATGACAAAAGTTACAAAGAGTTACAAAAAGTAATCTCTAATTATTATATAATGGATTTTTTCGCCTCGAGAAAGAAACTAAAATTGTATTTAGTAAAAAAGGAACCACAAAAAGTTTATAATCTTCAAACATTCTTACTTTAATGAAATTTAAATCAAAAAGAAGTAAAAAAAATACAAAAAAACACTCACAATGAAGGAGCTTGTAATTTTTATTAGCAAGGAAAGGAAAAACACACCCAACCATTGATATATAAAAAATGTAAATTTTAATACTAAGTAGATGAATATTATAATACTCGAATATTATAGCAATAAACTTATTCTTGAATAATTAAAAAAAATTTATTGAATAAATTGATTTTAGATTTTATTAAAAAGTGCTATTTATATCCAATTTTCAGAGCAAATCCATGAATTTTTTTGTTTTCTTCAAAGGCTCGTGAAAATCCCTTATATTATTTGATCACCATTGCTGGCCAAGGGAGTACAGATCTATAGAGTTACTTTCAAAGTAGGCTTTAGAAGACTTTTTTTCTTAGAATTGAGCCGAGTCCAACTCTCTTCGGGTTCACACGTGGGGTTATAATGGGGTAGGAAGGTTTTGAAACCATTTACAAAGTGAATTTGCTTCAAGGAGGGAGGATAACGGAATCGAACTCACGCCATATGAGATATCATATTTATTGGACTTAGGGTCCAAAAAATAACAAATTTTTAAATATTTTGATTAAATGGACATAATTAGTCAAATTTTTTTTTTAATTACATGAAAATTTTTTTCAGGTGGCATTAAAAAAATTATTGGTAGCCTTTAACCTTGAAAGCTATTGGCCAAAAAGGGAGGAAGGTTTGAAACTATTTACAAATAAAATTTGTTTCAAGGAGAGAGGAGACCGGAATCGAACCCACGCCATATGAGATATCATTACGAGAAAAGTGCAAAAATAATTCAAAAAGATGTAAAATAATTTGAAAAAGTGCATTTATTGCTAAATATTATCAATTTGAGTTTAAAATGTGTGATGTATCAAAGTCTTCTCCAGAAGAAAATCAGCAACGCATCTACCTATGGTTTGGTGATGCGAAAGTGATTCAGAAATATTTATCTATCAAAACTTAGACAATTCAGCAACTTTGATTCGTCAGATTACTAATCAAAGTAACCTGTTTAAATTAATTTACTTTTAAAATTGGCGTAGTCAATTGAAAAATTTGTACCACTCCTTGATAATTACTACATTTTTCCGTCAAAAGATGCAAAAAGTGCATTTGCACTGAGATCGAATTAGATCAATCTTTGACTTTACGAGTTGGTTATTCTAATGAGATCATGAACATCACTTCAAACTTTTCTTTGAATTGAGTTTCATAGTCGAGTCTAACTCTGAACTTTAGTTGTTGGGTAGTCCTCACCGTTGGCGAATCGTGGTTATTAGTTAAATTGAATTCATTTCACTGTTTTAGATTCTAGCCAACCCTGTGTACAAATCTCTACGAAATTTACATTTATAAAAAGTCATGTTTAAAATTTAAAGTAGAAAAATACTGAACAATATTATTTTAGAACTGGCTGAAAACTAGGACAGTTACATAATTTTCTAAATTTAATATGAAACATTAAATTTGATTATTATACACTATGCCAAAAATTAATGTTTAGATTCACTTTGATCGCAATAATTGATTCTTTCAAAAGATTCATTATCTTGGTTTTTACTAGCGTTGATCCAACACTTTTCATCAAAGGTATGGCTTTGGAAAATAACACTCTTACGACTCACTCTCATTTTTCAAGTTTATTTTTCATTCTTCCAACAACCTTCCTCCATCCTAATCACAAAGAATGTATGAGGTTCACTTGTTTACACAGAGTTGGTCCATAATTCTCAGGTTGAGCAGGTTGATGCTGGAGTTTCTGTTCAAGATATGGAATTTTGACCTTATCCCAACTATTCTGATTTGTGTTGGATGTTGTCATGTTCCTTTATTCTAATTGATAGCGTTCTTGTCGTCCACATTCCCCTGTGAAAATGTATACTGGATTGCTTTTCTCCTTAGTGCTTAGTTTGTATTTGTTGATAAGATTGAAAAGTCTTCTAGTCTTGAATAGGATTCTTAACCCGGGTTAACCCCTTCGGACACTGATTTCCCGTTATGAAAATGTTGAAAATAATACTAGAAAAATGCGTCCATGAAACTAAAAATTTATCGCATTTTAAAGACAAAGAAATGAGCTTTTGATTGATTCAATTATCTTCTCTTAATTATCTCTAGTTATAAATATACAGGTGTTCAAAGTTTTTAAAATACCATTTTAATCATCCAAATATTAATTTTCCAAAATCTTAAAACCGATGTAACATTGAAATTATGCAACCGAAGAGATTGACTGAAACAACTTCACACAGCTTAGGATTCCTTCAGGATATTATATCCCCGAACTACCTACGCCAGGTATAGACGCGTTTCGTCCTTTTGGGACTCATCAGTATACCGCAGGCGCGATTGAACCTGGTTCAATTCTCTATTGAAGATTTATTTTGTTGAATCAAATATTTTTACATTTTCTGGCAAGCCCTAGCTATAAAACTGTTAGCTTCTATATACCCGGGTTTACCTGGGTTAATCTTATTGCGTTATCATTTTTTGTAGTTGGGTTTCAATAATTTCACTGTCCTTATTTAAATAATCCGATGAGACAGATTAAATAATTATTTATATTCTTTGTAGGAGTCAACTTAAATTTTCTCAAT
>JJOG01003764.1:0-15684 GCA_000715275.1 Gyrodactylus salaris
CTCCCATTAATAAAAGATAGGGGGAAATGCATGTTTAGACTGGAAACGGTTTATTAGAATGCATCCCGATCGATTGGGAATGATGGAAGAAAGACAATCGAGTCCCCCTTTCCGTAAGAAATAACTGGAAATCCATTCAAACACATAAGAAGAAGCTTCTTGAAAAAAAACATCATGCATCAGACAATGGAGGGATCCACAACTGTGCCAAACTTTAGCATTACTGCTCAATTTGAGTTCTTCTTAAACATTCAAAATCTTTGGAAACTTAGTCTTTTTCACTCAATTAAAATTCTATCGGTTTAGGAAAACTTTTTAATTGTTTGGAAAAATTAAAAAAGAGTAGATTTGTTTTATGAGTCCTGGATTAGATGGTGTATGCTGGATGAACTTGAGAGAGATTGACCAATGAGAAAGTGGGGTAGACGATATATATTTAGTGCGAAGAACGAGGGTGATTCATCGACAGAACCCAATGATGTGAATGCTGCCCTTTTGACTTTTCAACTTTTAAAGACAACTGAAGAAGGGAATGATCCAACTAGTCCCGAAACGTCTTGTCCAAAAAACCCATTGTTACAACTATTATTATTCCGTCGATTGGGAGTCCCTCATTTCCATCTTTAATGATGTGCAAAGAAACTACCCTATTGTACAACCTATTTTTCCCGAGGTTAAATATGTATTTAGTATGAGAATGAGGATAATTTATCTACAGAACCTTGGGATATGAATGCTGCCTTTTATATTTTTCAACCTTTTCAAAGACAACTGAAGAAGAGTATGATCCAACCAATCCAGAAACGTCAAAACCCCCATTGTTTTCCCATCGATTGGGAGTCCCTCATTTCCATATTCAATGACGTGCAAAGAAACTAATGTACAATCCATTACTCCCGAAGTTAAATATAGAATTTTATGCAATGTTAATCTAAAAATAAAATTGAGTTCATATATCCCAAATTACTTCTTGCATTTCCTAGCCAGAAGGTTTCCTAGCAAAAGGAAGTTCTTAATAAGAGAAATTAAATTAACTACTAAGTCAACTGGTCTGGAATATATTGACAATGTTAGTTAGAAGACAGAAATTAAAAAAAATTACGCCGAATATAATTCATTGACAAACTTTATTTTATTATTTTTAACTAGCTGACCCATCCACGCTTTGCCGTGTAGGGGATCTCTGAGACGGGATAAAACGGAGGAAAATGAGGGGGTTGGAGAGAGAGGGGATAAAAAAAGGAAAGAGTTAAACATGAATATAAAGTATCTTTTAATGGGAAAAATCTTACATCTCTTAATTGTGGTCTAGCGTTCAGTTTCTTAAATATTTTTCAAGCTGTTCACCAATCTTCCGGATTTACTTATGTGTCTTAAAATAGTATCTTGGCACGAATATCTAATATTCAAAAATTAACTCAACACTAATCACCAGAGAAAAAACCTGAACAACTATAAGAAGAAGCTATTTATTAAATAGAATAAGAATATTTTATTATTTTAAATGTTTAATAAATCTTTCAAGATAAATTTGAATTCGGTGTGTTGAATAGCTCATAGAAATTTTCAGTTAGGTATTCTGATGCTATGGTTTACACAATCAATGTCACAGACATTATTGAATTTTAATATAAGTGAAACAAAAATCCGAATTTTTCAAAAAAATAATTACATTCTTACATTTTGAAATTCCCAGTCACTTTTTGAAAATCTTACTTTCCATTTAAACAAAAGTAATAATAATTTCAAATTATTAAACACACCTTAGGATGAGATATTCTTGAAATGTTTCTTGAAGAACTTTGAAACCGATTTGCCACTGGAACTCTTGGTGATCTGATCGAGGATACTCTCCCTTCTAGATGAGCTCATCTGATGGGGTGAATATAGAGGATCATTTGGCGTCAGCGAGGCCACACGATCAGCAAGTCGGTCAACTTCTCGTTTCATTCTTATGACGCCATCTTCTATGGCGCCCACGAGACCAACCAAAAGGTTGTCGATTTGATGATTCAAGGATACAGATATTTCGAAGAAGCTTGCATTGTAGACCTCTGCTAAATTCTTGCCCTCTATAAAGTTAGAAATGTAATTTTTATCAGCTATGGCGTCCGATAAGGATTTTTATTAGTTCAATAATGTATTTGCACTCTCAATATATCGATTTTTCAAATTAAACCATTTAAGATAAATGATTTCCATCAGTCTCGATTAGATCTCAAAGACCAGCTCGATTGTCTATGGATAGCTTTTCAAATCTTTGATCTTTAGTCTGTTTATATAAATTTAGACCTGTTCAAATATAAAGTTTATATTCAATATTAATTAAATATAATAAATTTGAAATCGATTTTATGCGTGAGGAAGTAAATTTTTTCTTGATTTTGAGAAGTTTCTTTGTACCATTAAAATTCCAATTAAATGTGAATTATTATCAAGAAAACAATAAAGATTGATTGTCAAATCAAATTCGTGTGTTAAATTATCAGATGAATACGAATTTAAACAAAAGTTATAAGCTCTGTAATGCTTTGGATGGTTGAATCAGTTAATAAAATTGGCAGAACAAATCCTCGATATGCAATCTGTTAACCGTTTCTAATATCGTCTATGTGAGAAAAATGTACTATTCCAATCTCAGTGAAATACGTGGACAAAATTAACAACACATTGATATATTACCATACTCCCATTCAATTACAGAATATAATTTCAGACTCACCATCTGTGGAAACGACTTTTGTTCTCACCAAATCATTCTTGTTTGCTACCAAAAGATAGGCACTAGATCTCTTGCTTGAAGATAATATTTCCTTGATAATCTCTGTTGCCAGAGTGAAAGATTTCCTGTCATCAACAGCATATACGACAATGTAAGCATCAGCTGATGAGATGATTCTGCTGTTGAAATCTTCAAACTGAACTGTTGTATCTGAAATTTGTAATGAGGTTGTCTGTCCATCGATTTCTACTTGAACTGACATGATCTTCTCATTCAATTCGGAAGTATCTAAGAAAAATCCAAACATAACATTTCACTTGTGTATCTCTGATGCTCTACTGAATAAAGACGAAAAGGGTATATAGCTGGTTTATCAGTGTTACCATTTTCAATGGATCTGTTGCAATAAAGATCAGATGGTAATTTATTATCTGAGGTTAGCAACGATCTAATTCTCCTTCATAAATTACTTCGCATGAAATTTTAATAGGGTTTAACGAAGGTAGATTGATATGTACATTATAGATATTTTTTTCAAAAGGTTAACGATTTCAAGTGAATGCTGAAAGTATGAACAAGAAAGTAGCATGAATTGATTTTAAATTGAAAAACAACTTGACAGCTATTATTAGCAATCTGATTTTCCCATTTTCACAATCAGGTGATCATAGTGTTTCTTCTTTCTTTCCTGAATTTGATAATCCAAATTATTGTTAATTATCGAACACGGGACTTTACCAATTAATTTTTTTCAAGCATAAACAGATAAATGGTTTAAAAAGTTTACCATATTTTTCCCTCTAGTTGCCCTTGAGTTTAATAATTCAAATCAACTCCGAATGCATCCCATACAGTATGGATTACAAGCCACAGCTTGTGCCTTTCATTTGAAGTTTTTCTGCATAGACACATACTTGCCAAAAAATATAGCATAGATCAAACTTTTTAGTACCTAATAGCAAGTTGAAGATAAGGTTGTTATTATTTCTCTATGGGATAATTTTTGTGAAAGGTTTTTGATATTTTAAGAAGATTTAAAATATTACACTAATACTTGCAAGTAGTCTACTTATATAACTAACTATTATATACTTACTAACATTACGAAGAATATCTGTACTAACATTACGATGAAAAGAAAAACAATTAGTCAAAGCATAAAAAGTCTAGAAAAAGGACATCATGTAATTATCATATTATAGAAATATTAACTAATTGTAAGACTGATTCTCCTCTAAATTCGACTTTTAAATATTTTTTTCAAAAATAGTTGAAACATTCATCGTCTTGATAAATCTTTAAAGTTTTAAATTAAACAAACATGATGATTTTTGAGTGAAGTAAATTTATCTTCTAGAGGGTAATTATATATTAATAATCCATCATCTTGGATATTACTCTTTTTGAAAAAGCTAAGAGGGGGGAGAAATTTTTAATTTTTTGCTGATAATATTTTAAGAGTAATAAATATAACGAATACATAAAAAGGCAACTCTAAAATATTCCGAATACATGTTAGAGCTATAAAAATTATTTAAAAAAAAGATCCAATTTTTACTGAAAAGAAGATAAGCCTTATCTATCAATTTCACACTCGAAGCATACTTCCGGTTACAGTATAATTTTAAAAGAATCATGACATAGCTATGTGTTCAGGATCAGAGTTAATTTAAGAGAATCAGGAAGGAAAAAATCTTTGATTGGAGAGAAATATATTGAAAAGAAAAATACCAACTCTAGACGTCTTAATCAAGACTCATCAGTAGAGTTGAGCTTTGATAAAATAGATTCTAATATTCCAATATTCTCTCCAATCAAGGATTTGTTCCCTGCTGATTCGAAGCTATAACATGATTATTTCGTAAATTATTATTACGGGCTGGAGGAATTGAACACATTTTCCAAGATTGGTGGGTGAGCGTGCGCCTGAAAATCTACGGCTAAAAACGACCAGTCTAATAAATACACCTACAGTCACAAGAAAACTTTGAACCTAGATGGTTGGAACTAGGTGAAGAAGAATCATTCAACTAATTCAGGCTAAAAACGACCAATTTTTTATGAATGGAAAATCGAAATAATGAATTTTCGAGAGTGAGAAAAAAACCTAGGCTAATTTAAGACTCCTACATTGTAAGGGGTCAGAGATATTTTTGATAAAAGAAAAAGTTACTACGCTGAGAAGTGAAAGAATTCATTGAATAAATCTGCTTTATCAAAACTAAACTCTACTGATGAGTCTTAATAAAGACGAACATGGAATTCCCAAAATAATTTACTCTCAATGAGCTCATACTTATGAATTATAAAAATGAGAGATTGAAACCTCAAGTTGAAGTTATCTTAGAATCAAGTTTCATAGCCAAGTCTAACTCTATCCGGATTCACATGAGAGGTTATATTGGGAAAGAAGGGTTTGCAACTATTTCAAGGAGGGAGTATACCGGAATCGAATCCACGCCATATATTTATAGAATTTATAGAATTGGGGTAATATCAAAATATTACAATGATGAATTTAAATGCAATCTCTCGAAATAACATGAAATTTTATCTAAATTCTAGTGAGAATAGCAAGAGACTGCTTCATGTCACTAACCAGTATTATTACGAGCAATTATTATTTAGTGGTAATATCATTTGACACACGACATAAAATTAATTAGTTTTAACACACACGAGATATCATAAGAAAGAGAATATTTTAAACGGATGATTGTTCTCTTGAAGTGAGCTTGTTAGGAGGCGAGGAGTATCATCACTCGAAACAGTAAAATATACAAAAAAAGAAGAATATGCATTTTTCAAATTTTTAATGTTATGTAGGCTCTTCATCAAATAGTTTTGATCTTATCAAGGTGTTGTTTGCACTCCAAATTCATAAAAAGAACACATCTAGTACTGGCAAAGAAAGCAACGTGTTTTGAGTCAGAGAAATTGTATGTCAATGAAATTAATGACAGTCACATACTAGAGTACAATTCATAAAGTTTTGTCATGAAAAAATATTTTCATTTCGATATCGATTTTTTATTATTTTTATAATGCTAATGAAGCATTCTCAAAAATATGCATTGGGTAATTTATGAGGCATATCAGATTGTTTTTCAATTCATAACTCATTTGATACAAAAGGTTTACATTCAGGTTGTGAATAAAGTTACATGCACTAAGTGAGATGCTTTGAAGCTAGCTAACGCTTTAAAATAATGCTGAAACCTTCAAATGTAGTTCCTCAATTTTTGTTGGTTAATTAGCCTCTTATATTTCGTAAGCTATTCAGTTCTTACTAAAC
Source organism: Gyrodactylus salaris (assembly GCA_000715275.1). Classification (NCBI taxonomy): domain Eukaryota; kingdom Metazoa; phylum Platyhelminthes; class Monogenea; order Gyrodactylidea; family Gyrodactylidae; genus Gyrodactylus; species Gyrodactylus salaris. The sequence continues at coordinate 6,018 of JJOG01003764.1, forward strand.
AACGAAATGTTGGTGAAGGATAACTCTTTCTTAGGCGAAGAAATTATCTATTTCGACCATTATCATCAGTTCAAATGGTTAGAAAAAACAATACACTGTATTTAAATATTTGCAAAAATGTTCAGAATGAAATTGTAAAAGTAATATGAATCCAAAGTAGGTTAATAAATGTAGTCGTTAGTTAAAGAAAAAGAAACCCTAGTAAAGAAAAGACTTAAACATTGGCCAAAACAATTGACGACCTGTTTACATGTATTTGGTGGAATCTTCGTTATGTAGAGCTTTTTTTAATTCTTAATTCGAACAGGGTTTCTGTTGAAAATCGTGAAGCTTGTTTTATGCTCTCAGCTCTACATAAGCACGAACATGTTTTATTTCCGTTCTGTGTCAAGTGAAGATATTGAGACTAGAAAAAATATAAACCCATGTGGTAGCGACATTCAAAGAAAAATGCGTTTTACTGTTATTCATAAAGATTTTCAATGAAAATATATTGTCACATAATAATTAACCTCTACTCCACTATGTCTCATGATAATTGCCCTATTTTTAAAGCACCGTCATCTAAATACGATTTTGTGTAAATTGCGATTTTTAGTTTAATCATTAAAAAGTGATATCAATAAAATTACACTATGATGTCTTTGCGTTTAAAATAAAACTGAACAGAAATTATTTATTACTCATAATCCCCATTTGTTTCTATTAGTTACTCCTAAAACTATTTAACAAGTTGGAATATTAATAATCTAAATTATATTCATATCAAATCATGCTTGAAACTCAAAAATAAATTCAAATTTTTTCTCTTTGAGATTATCCTCTCTAACTGAAATTTACATCAATAAACAATGAATATAAGTATGCATCTTCTTAGTGTTCGTTCATTTTTGCTATCTACTTTTCTTTTCGAACTAAAGATTTCTCTGCCCTTGTACTAGGTACTTTTAGTGACAGACCTTCTTATAATTTTTGGCCATGCCTCAGAAGCTGGGGCCCCCTTTAAAGAATAATAGAGATAGTTAACTAATCATGATAAAATGGACAACGTTTGCAATACATATCTGAGGTAGAAAGATTTTCTTGAAAATGTTGTATGGTTCAAGATTTATAGTCCATACATTTTGCATTTTCCACTGGTGGAACGCAAGGTGTTGAAGGGTAAAATGATCCTTTAAATGGTCATCAATGATTCATGACGAAACCCTTATTTTTTTAGAATGGACTTTTCTCAACTGACTTAAGTTTTTTTCGACGGCCCCACACTAAATTAATATAAGATTGATCTTACTCCCAATAGATCTAAGGAAAAAATCCTTAAACGAAAATTAAGTCTAAAAAATGTCATTCTTCAAGTTTGGATCAACCTCAACGATTTTATCAAAATTCCCTGCTCGTGGGAGTAAAAGATGAAAGCACGATTCTTGTGGCGTTTCTTGAGAATTTTGTTTACTCATATTAATCTACATTGATCTTTCCTACTAAGATTGAGTAGATTAATTTTTTCAATATTCTGCAGACGATTGATTATGCTTATAGAAGCTCATCTCAAATTATACAATAGATATAATTCTGATGAAAAGAACTCCCAAAACGGATTATAGGTGAATTAGTAGAATTATATTCTCTCATAGTTGAGATGAGGGATCGTTAGGGAATGTCAAAGATTAACATATTTTATCAATTTTATTAGAAGAAGGAGCTATATTTAATTTATTGAGAGTAATTTTCCTTGGGAAATAGTCTGAACTCAAAAAATCCTAAAATATTCTACTTGATTGATTCAAATATATTTTCATAGAATACATGTCTATATTTAACCTCGAGAACAAAAGGTTGTACAATGGGGAAGTTTCTTTGCACATCATTGAAGATGGAAACAAGGGACTTACAGTAGTCACTAAATATTGATCGTCTACCCCACTCTCACTTGAGTGAGTTTGACCCATGAGAGAGTGGGGTAGACGATATATTTAGTTATTTCGAGAACGAGGGTGAATTATTGACGCTGCTATTTTGACTTTTCAACATTTTCAAAGAAAACTGAAGAAGGGAATGATTCGAATAATTAGAAAATAGTCTATGTAAATATTATTTTAAGTATCGCAACTCTGTAGGGCAGTGGTTAGAGCGTTTGCTCAAGACTACATGACTACCCAGATCAAATCCGATTCATAGGTGATCAAAGCCCTAATGATGAGACCTGATAGTTCATAGCCGAGGATATTTTTTGCCATATTTAAAGTCATTAATTAAAACCACCCTGTATTATATAATTTCACCGGTTATTATAAATAATGACTAAATTACAAGATATATTTTGTATCAGAAAATGATTTTCCATATTCCTTAGAAAATTTTCATATCCATTATTCACTAGATTCAAACTTGAACTAACCCTTATTCATATGTAGGATAAACGAAGCTTGAAATACTGTATTTTCAGATCACCTTAAATGTTTAACGACATTTAAAATAAAATCTATTTCAGCAGTAGTAAACTATAGTAAGCTGATATTTGGTCCCAACTATTATGAGATTAAGGCTCAAGATTAAGGCAAAAGTTAGCGATTCCATCTACTACGACTCAAAAAAATATAATAGACATTTGAAAAATATAAATCAAATCTATGTTCTTTAATATTCTATGAATCGAATTTGGAAATATGCGAGCTGAAATCTTGTTAGAATATACTCTCAAATGATTTGATACTAAAAAGAAGCCTATATTGATTGTATTTATTTATTGTAATAGCGAAATATTCTGGTTTCATTCAATCCTTAGACAATCGTTAGATATATTTATTAAAGAATGATTTGCTGGCAAGTTGATACATTTTTGACATTTTTTCAATACTTAGTGCTTTACTCAACTCACTCTCATACTCAATGTGAAAATCCAAAGTTAAAAGTAACAAGAATAAGAAGAACTAAGGGGACGCATCAAGAGGATTAAACTAACGAAACTCTAAAAGAAACTTGGTTCATAAGTTATTATTCCATGTATGAAATTTGTAATTATTTTAAATATAAGCATACCTAAGTTTTTATTTTTTTTAAATTCAATCGATTTCATTACTCTTCAAATACACCTCTTCTATCCATTTATTCTGAAATATTCAAAATCTCTCGGGGGCAATAAAATTAATTTGATAGATAAAGGGATTTGATTCATGTTTGAGAGAAATAATAAATCATTCCAGTTTCGATTTATTTAACTTAGATCTACATTTGATCAAAATTCGACGTCTAGGTAAAAGATCTGTAAGTCAATGTGGAGTTGAAAATAAAAATAGATCAAATCTTATTGGTCGTGAAAATGGAGAAAAATATTAAGCTTTTAAAATGAATGAAAGTATGCTATTTACGATTCTTTGATAAAAGTTTAAAATACCTCTTTTATCAATAATTAGTTGTAGAAGAGAGAATTCATTCAGAATCTTTTCGCATATTTTTACCTTTTACATCAAATTAACTTTTTATTCTGCTAAGTATTCGATTCAATTCAAATCTAGTCAATAATAGGATCGTGAATAGATATTGCTTAAATTACGCTAGGGAATTCTTATGAGAATTATAAATATCTTAGTGTGTAATGAATAAGTTTATTAAGAAGGGGTGCCAAATTTCAGCGAAGATATTCTGTTTTTTTACCATGAAACATGGTTTGGTTTTTAACAGGCAAGGTTCGATAGTTAAGAAGCTTTATTTTCTTATCAGACTTTTAAAATGGCTTAGTATTATATAGGAACAATGTAAGTACTTGATAAACCAATGAGTGTAGGGTTAATTTGATTTTTCCCATGTATTATATTCATACTAAGCCGTTGTAAAAGTCTGATGAGAAACGGCTTACTATTAAAATCTCTTAAAAACCAAACCAATAAATAGTTTGGAAATATAGACGTAGTTTTGAAATTTGAATTTATATCTTTAGAATGAAAACTATCAGCCCTTATTCACAGAATATGATTCTGGAGACGATAATCTCCATGGAAATGCTGATACATCTCAATTATAAAGGGAATTTCAAAGTTTTGTGTAACTCTAGTTGCACAAATTTGTTCAAAGAGATTTTTGAAAAGCTTAATTCTTGATACAAGCATATTTGCATGATCTTAGCAGATCGATCAAAGTACCATCATGCACTCAAAATATAATAAATTAACAGCCATCTTGTATAGAAAATGAGTTTCATAGCCGAGTCTTACTCTATTCGGGTTCACATGAGGGGTTATAATGGGGATGAAGAGAAATTCTTTACCAAGTAAACTCATCTCGAGGGCCAGCAGAATAGAACCCACGCCATATGAGAAGTCACATATTGAGACTTGGGGAGCAATCCTCGAGATGATATGATTGGACCTAGTAATCAGTCAAACAATTTTTTAATCAATGACAGAATTCCTTGGACAGTTTTAATTAAATTTAAATAAAATATTCATTTGAATAAGGTTAATATTTAATTCTAAAGAGTAATAACCTAAACTGTTGAGTAGATTCAATCTTCAGAATCTTTCTTAATATCTCTAAAGAAATACAAACCAAATATTTAATTATCGAAATTGAAGTGAAGAGATTATTCGAAATTCTGTGTCATTCTCTCTTCAATTAGTTGATTGGTAGGATAAAGCAATGTCCTTTTGCAAAAATAATATAGTTTTGCTCTTAAATGCTGATAAACAGAAAATATCAGAAAATTAGATAATGCAATTTTATTTCCTCTCGAGAAAGAGCATCTTTCTAGCAGATTTTTCAAGAAGTCAACTATAATTTAAACATTTCAAGTTTCTTTTTCATCGCAAAGAGACAAGGGTTAAGCTTTGAGTTGAAATACTGGATTAAATCTAGGAGTTATTCATATTACGATCGAGGTTCTTTCTGTCATATTGAACATTTTCAATAGCATTCATTCGACAATATTGAATTAAATACACAATAGTAAAATAACAGTAATTTAACTCAAAATTGTAATTTTACAATGATAATTTTCAAATGAAGTTAATTCATTTTCTTAAAGAATTTCTGAGTCAAAAAAATACAAGAAATCCTGAACAAAGACAGACTCGAGGAAAAGAAGAGTTATCATTTTTTATTTGCAAATTCACTGGAGTTTGTGGTGCAACTTACATTAGCTATACAAAAGGAAAACGCATAACATGAATCAGAGAACATATGAGTAGGAACTACTCATCCATCTTCCAGCATGAAGAAACATGCGGGTGTGAGGTTAATCCGACAAAATTCAGAATAATCTCAAGGATTCCCCAAGAATGACGATAGAGGAGAAATTCTACATTATGAAGGCCGGGCCTCAAGGCAAGCAGACAACATACACCCACACTAGGGCAGTGCTTTTTGATTTGACCTCTTTTATATCGCGCACTATCTTACTCTAGACAATATTTATTCTAGGTCAAAATACTTTGTGTATGAAAATTAATTTGAACTTGCGGCAAAACTTAAACCTGGATTTTCTCGACTATCTAAAGATTTCGTGAGAGATAGGAGTATTATTTGGGAACTACATGAAAATGATATCCATTAGAAGAAACGTTCTCAATTGAAAGCATTTTATTGGGAAGATGTGACTGATGGGCGATATCTAGTTAAAAATTAGCCAGAATTTCGAAATCTAAACGGAGAATATTATTCAAACAATCTTATTTATTTAGGACCTAAATAATTTGCGATATTTCCATTCAGTAGCTTTTAAAAAGCGAGAAAAACGATGGCGACCATTTGAATTTATTTTTATGTGGATTTTTAACACATCAGAGTTTCGACCATAGTGGATAGTAAGCACACGAAAGATATAAATAGCCTCAGAATTAGTTCTTCATCATATAATTGAGCAATCTAAAGCGAATCCTTGTGATCTTATTTCAAAGAGCAGTGCCCTAACCAACACTCTAACCCTTTCTATTTTTACTATTACGCATTTACAAATTTTGAAGAGCTATTTGATGGACTGATGAGATTAGTCGAAATATATATTTCCATCTCTTAAAATTTTTACGAATAAGAAAATTTGCAGTTTTTAATCTGTTCGCAATTAGCAGACCACGAAGTATAGAAAGCTTGCCTTGTGCATGAACCTTTATTTATAACGAATAACCCTACTAAGAGACCAGCATTTGAGTATATCAGTTTGGATGAAAAATCGCAATCGATTTTCTTAATTTTTAAACTGTTACCAATAGAGAGATCTTAATATCAAGTTTTATAATTGATTATATACAAATGAATAATTGCTCTAGTTAGTATTGATATAAAATTGATAATTTCTATTTTTCCTATTTGGAATGATGAAAATAAAAGTGTTTATGACAAAAGTGATGGATATTATTTCTAGTAATTTTAAAAATATCACCAGCTTTCACATTTCACACTTGGCCCCATAATTTTAGATATTACTTAAAACTAATTTCTTTGTTTGAAAAATGCACACACACGCAGAAGCAAATTTAAGGGATGGACAAACGAGGCTTATAAATATACTAAAGAGGATGGAGTATACATCCCACATGATAAGGAGCAAGAAAAATTTGAAGAGAGTTTCCTCGTAAAAACTTCCAGAAAAGTTCTTATTCTTTGACTTAATGGATGATAAAATGTCAAAACAACGCAAAAAAATAATATTACTTCATAAAAAATTAAATTTCAGTAATTATCTATGTCAAATGAGTATGAGAGAATATTGTCTGACAATTCAAAATGTAGTAAAATCTACGGCAAAAAGCAATCAATATTTCAGAGCTCAGTCTAGAAATATTTCTCGCAGAAGATTTAAAATTCCCAATGTTATAGCTTTTAACAACTCCTGTCAAAATTCGAAACTACAAATACCAACGAGTACAATGAATAAGAACTCAATCTGCTTTTAAAAAGGTTTGTCAGATTTGTATTTTAAGTAGATACCTCTAGTATTATGTAATGCACTTTGTACAAAATCCTGTTTTGTATACTTCGAAGTACGTTGATTCATGTCTGTTTTCTTTCACCATGTAGCTTTCTCAAAAAGAAAATATTAAATCCTCGAAATAAGGGTAAAAAATAATAGATCTAATCCAGGAATTCTTAGGATTTTTCAAACACCAAATAATGGTTAGATAAATAAAATTCTGTACGAAAATTCGTAGAGAAATTATGAAAGAGCGCATCTGACAATATAATTCCATCTCTATTTTTTTCAATTTCGTGTTCCTCAATGATCAAGCGTACTTTGGGACTTTGCAAATATAGACGCGACACGTTTTATCTTGGATACGCACTAAAAAATTGTGAGCTGAGAATTTAGAAAAATGTTCTCTGAACTGATCTTTATACATAGTGTAGAATTGGAGTTGTTTGAAGAAGCAGAATTTAAATAAGCTAATTTCTCAAATATGCATACAGTCTCTCAGTGACAGAAATTTTAAATCGTAGTTAATCTCAATCATGGTCAACCTTACACAGAAGGTTTAATCAAATTTATTGAGTGACGTAACATTTTTGTATAGGTTATGCTGCTTATAAGCAGGGTGGTTATCAAGGAATAACATTGAATTATCATCACATATAGTGTCTAGATTTTCCAAATATTTCCCACAAAGACATTAATTCATTCAAATTTAATATTACACTCACAAAAGGTTACGCATTAACGATGGGTGCAAATTTTAAGGTATACTGGGAATGCACAAAGCCCGATGAATATTGAGAATACGTTAATGAGAATTCCTACTCAGAAAGGAGAAAAAGATATTGTCTTCTCATCTCTCAACGATCATGAGACGAGCTACACAATTCCCTATTTTTTCATATGAGGTCTGAATTGCAAGAGCTATCAAACATGTGAATCTATAAACAACGGTATTTCAAATCATAGTAACTATTAACCTGGGCCTATCAACATAAAGATATTTTGAAGATTTAATGATAGAATAAAAATGAACAAGGCTGCCAAATATGCTATTCAGTTCGAAAAAGAGTTCCAGATTGATGAACACATCGTATACTGCAAGATTTGCAGTACTGATATAAAAGCTACTCGGGTTCAACACATAGATCACCACAGAAGTACAAAGAAACACATGATGAGTTCGAATAGTGACAATTTCAAGCAACTTTCTCTGCATTTCGATCCTTCGGAAAGTAAGAACTCAATCCCTAAGTTCTTCGTCAACAACGACATTCAACAAAAGAATTCTTCAAAAAAGAAACTATCGTTTGTTCTTAAATTGTCGGCCAATGTCGAGAGGAGGTTATCGTTATTGTTTTTTATACAAAATACTGTATACTTTATATGAATCAACAAAATAAGCGTGGTTCTAATGATGAGTTATTGTTGACATACACAAATTAAAAGACAATTGTTTTTACCCAAGACATATATCAATCCCTGCCTGCTATTTTTGTCAAATTTCTGTCACTGAGAGACTGTAGATATTAATAGAGATTCACTCAAGGGTTTAAAGCAAGTGAAAGAATTTATCTACCGTTTTACTTTCAGTAGATATATTTTTATCTGTGGAATACGCCAAAAATGTTTGAGTCAATTTCTTTGCTGCGAAAATCTTTCTTCAAGTACCTTTAAATTTTCACTCTTTTGATAAAATATCGTAAAATAACTTGCAAATCTTACACCTTTTACTTCGGGCATATGCTGTAGGCTATTGTTTTTCTTAAGATGAAACATAAATGCTTTTTCTGATCAAAAGTACTTTAGTGAGCCATTGTGTCTTCTTCTAATCAAAAAAGTGTTGACGAATCAAAATAAAACTTTGATCAAAATAAAAAAAAATAAAAAATTCTGCTTAGTTCTGATAAATTACGTCAAATTTCCTCATATACTCAAAGACGATGTACATTTCATATTGAGCTTAATTCGATTCAATCATTTTATATTGATTGAAAAGTTGAGTAATTTCAAAAGGTAGATTTGATCATTAATTTTTCTTTACAAAATTAAACTAATGTGATTTCAGTGATCAATAACTCATGAGTCATGACTAATGAGTCATTATCAAAATAATTTAAATGCGCTTATAAAAAATCACTAAAAAATCCGATTTTGATAGTTGAGTAAAACTTTCGGAAATATTACATTTGTGTTTAGCTGTTTCTCTGTGTTGATCCACCAGTGATTTTTTTTGAAGCATTAACTTTCGTATGGCATAAAATACAATATAATTCGCTGTTATTCAATGTGAATTGCTTAGGGTACAAATCAACATATTATTTTGACTTATCTTGAATGGTAGTTAATCTCCATGGCATGTTTAAGATTGAATATCTCAATACTTAATGCCTGATGTGACCGATCCTTTGAGTTCATATATTTTGAAATGAGGATTTAAGAAGAGGTTGAAAGGCTTATCTTTCATATAAACACATTTAATCTGATGATTTCGTCTACGTCTCATTTTAGATTTATTCATTTGAATTCATTTTTAGATAAAATTGATTGAAAATGTATCCCCTTTCTTTTATATGCTCTTAAAATTTATAAATATACTGATAAATATGCATTAAATTATAAGCAAATATAATATTCACAATATGCATTTATAAATTTGACATTTTTTGACAATATAAATTTATAATAGTACCATCATGTGTAATTTCTCAAGCTCTATAAAATATCAAAAAAATTAAAATATGCTTTCTGTTGCCCTGGTCATTA
>JJOG01003766.1:0-12974 GCA_000715275.1 Gyrodactylus salaris
GTTGGGCCCTGATTTAAGGAATCGCTTCACATTGCTCAATTATATTATGAAGAACTAATTCTGAGGCTATTTCTAACTTTGATGATCAGATTATTTGAAAAATATTCTCCGTTTAGATTTCGAAATTCTGGCTAATTTTTAACTAGATATCGCGCATCAGTCACATCTTCCTAACAAAAGGCTTGAGAACGTTTCTTCTAAAGGATAGCATTTTTAGTTTCCAAATATTACTCCGTTCTCTTACGAAATCTTTAGATAGTAGAGAAAATCCCGGTTTTATCTTGGCGCAAGTTCAAATTATTTTGGCCTGTTTCCAACACAAATATTTAATACGCGTTTTCTCGTCAAATCATGTCTAGATTACGATTGTGCGCGATCGTGTAAAAGAGGTAAAATCAAAAAGCAGTGCCCTACACAGTCTTCAACTCAAATGTGTCAGGCGGAGACTTGATTTTTTTGTCTCAATGAATTTGAAGTGAAATTCTCTCAACTTCAGAATCCAGTGTTGCTCTGACGAATTCCATTGCATGGAGTAGAAGTATTGAAATTAATTTTCCCTTGTTAAGGATAAGCAATAAAAATTGATAAACATTACGATAGTTAATGACTATTATCAGCGTTCCCGTTAAGGAAGCCTGATCCCTCATTCCTTGTGATTATCACAGTTATCCCATACCTCTATGCCCCCTCTTTTGAATTGGGGTTTATTTTTCTCCATTTTCCCTGCAACCAGGTTGTAGTAGAAGAGGAGTTTTATATATCATTTTGGCAATAAAAAAGAATTATCCTTCTTTTATTGTGGAAAAATACTTTTTCGTGAAAAGTAATAATACGTTTTTTTCATCAGGCTTTTGTACCTTTTTTGCTATCGCTCTCAGCTGATAATGACGACCGAAGAAGTATACTTTGGCATGTTTATGTGAATTCTGATTAACCCTCGAATCGTAGCATTCCTTGAGATCCGAATGATTTCTCCAACACGACACGAGATAAGCTGACTTGTCATGGAGTAAATTATTCAAAACATTCTCATGGGATATGCAATTTGTGACACACGAGCACTCGAAAGTGAAGCCTGTTAATTAATTGCAATAGATTCCATCTTCAAGTATCTTTATTAAAAGTCATGAAGATAACCTCTATTTTGGAAATGTACAATTTAATCAATGCTGTTTCAGCAATGTCAACCCTTTCTAATTTCAATGTGAAATAATTTCTGGATGATATTACTGGAATTAGGCTATTTTAGAGTTAGAATCATATCTTCATTTGTCAACATTGTGTGTTACGAAACGAATTTGGTACAACATGCTTTGAGACCAAAACTGACCACTTGCAAGTTTCTCATTGGCTATTGATGAGATAGATTTTTTATGCAATACATGAAAATTGTATTGTCTCTAATTTGAATCGAATTTTCAGAAATTCTTCATGCGCCACAGCCTCACCGACTCGAAACTCCAGACTGCCTGTCCGACCGGCGGCAAGTGCTCCGTCACGAAGGGTAATCGCGGGAAATGCCAGCAGTGCAGATTCAAAAAGTGCCTCGAGATTGGAATGTTCCTCAAAGGTAAGAGATTTAGAAAAAAATAACAGATTTCCCCAAAATCATCACCTCCTCCTTGATTATAGATCCCGACTCTCAGAATGATGTGGACATCTCCAATATTCCCTGTCGGGTCTGCGGCGGGCGGTCGTCTGGCTTCCACTTTGGCGCTCTCACCTGTGAAGGGTGCAAGGTGAGCGTTTTACAGAGAATTACAAAATAGTACCTAGACACTTGAATCCAAGACCTTTTCGATTAGAATGTCGTCATTGTTTTAAAAAAACATTTTCCAAGTAGAGGATTGCTCCCCAAGTTCCAATATATTTGACTTGTCATTAATTTAAAATCTACACAGATTTAGTGTTGATCTAAGCAAAAATAAGTTTTTAGTATTGATAATAATCATTGATGATTAGGGCTAATTTTTGTATTCTGATTCTAAAAACTTTATTTGACATAAAATCGATTCAAATTTTCGAAAAAAAAATCTTTCCTACGCAAATATGCATATTTTTACATCTTTTCGCATACATACCTGATTAAATTCTGTACAAGTGTCATTTTTAAGTACTTTAAGCATTAACTAATATATTTAGTGTAGGAAAAACAAAGGCTTGTATAGTTGATCCCTCATTGATAGTCTCATTGTCAGGCATTTTCTTAAAATATTCTTGATAGAAAGCCTTTTGCTGATGGAAATATTCTCATCACGTAAAATGACTCATTACTATGGTCTTTGTGGCGTTGTTTGAAATTTGATTAAAAATGTAATAAATTAAAACATTTATTCACATTTTTTTATATAAATGCCTTTTTTCGCCACTTATTTTTATCTTGACTGCCTATTTTCGACTCATTCTGATGCCTTATTTGGTCGCCATACTAATCACGTAGGATAACAAAAGATCCCCACAAATCGTACTTTGGATGGCCTGTCCAGAGAACGGTTTCAATATATAAAAAATTTCTGATTTGAAAGCACTTTATTTCAAGTTTTAATAAAACACTAATCGATGAAGAAATGATTACCCTTTGACGCCAGAATGATTTAATATCAAAAAACCCACCTTGATAACCTCAGAATTCTCCCCATTCAGTCCCTTGTTTTCATAGCACAGAGATAAATCGTTTTTTTATGATCCAATAATCAGGATTTTTTTCAAACCCCCTTTTGTACTTGGTAGGAATCATGATTTACTAAAGTTGCCCACTCTCTTTTGTAACACGTTCAAATTCCACCTCTATACCCCTTGTACGCTTGCTTTCAATTAACCTCCCTGTGTTCAGTAAGGTGAGAAAAGTTGGGCTTTTTCATTATCCTATTATTACCTGGGTGTGAGGTTACGCAATGCAACTCATAAAAATTAACTTTTTTTTCAGAAAATTATTTCCTCAAAAATATACTGTAGGAATACAACCTGTATGCAAAACTGTGATTACAAAAGGAATCTGTATTATTATTTCCTACCCTAGATTAGGTGAGAAAATCTCTCTCCAATTCAGTGTGGGAAGGGAAATCTTAAAAATATTTAAAAAAAAATTTAAAAAATCAACAACTTCAAATGTACTTTTACGATTAATTATCTCTTAGCAAAAGTAATTCATTGAAAAAACTTGCTAGTGTAAAAATAAATATTATTTTTTCTCACTGTACTAAGAAAAAAAGTGTATTCATTTTTTTATTATCGTGATAATGAAAATGCCTACCTTATCGTTTAGTTAGTGCTAAGAAGTAATAGCGATTGGATGTGGAGATTCTCTCTCAATAACGTTATGAGTCATTTGATTAAAAGTGATTAAGATGAATAGCAAATCTTGTCGAAAATTCGCAAATAAATTTTCATTTTATTTCTTGCTGATTCAATGCGAATAGTTCTTCAAACCTGACAGAATTTTATTCCGAATGATTCATAAGAAATGAAAATGATAAAAGTCGATATTCCACCTAGAAAAAAATATGCATTTGCATAATATTGCATATTTCAATGGATTTGCATATTTTTCACTAATTTTTTTCCACAACCAATGAGACTACATCATTAAATGTAATTGTATTCATCGACCCAAATCACATTGCTTTCTCTATCAATTATGTGATGAAGCGCGTTGAATAAATATTCTTAATAATAATTTCAACATTAAAAAGGTCTGGTTATAATTAAATCACTCTTTCATTTGGACAAAACTTGGGCCTACCCAAATAGTCATTTTGTACCTCGAAAATTGTATAAAGATTGTACTTTAAAAAAAGTTCTAACGACAAAATTTTATAGGGCTTCTTCCGACGCACAGAAGGCACCAACACCAGATTGGTTTGTGTCGGTGGACAAGACAACTGCTCGATAACTCCGAGAAGCCGGAACGCCTGCAAGAGTTGTCGCTTCAAGAGATGCCTCGCTGTTGGAATGTCCAAAATCGGTAAATTATGCTTAATTTATTAAAAAAATACCTTCTTGTAAATTTAAATATATATTTCAATGTAATTATTCTTATTTCAAAACAGGCAGTCGAATTGGCCGTCAGCCGAATGCCGTAAAGTACCATTGCGCAATGGAAATCATGCAGATCCAGGTGATGAAGAACGTCCTAGCCTCATCCAATGCCCACAACACCCTGACCGCTGCGGAGACCTCTCCAGCCACACTGACGAATAACAACGGCCATGTCAAGTCAGCCATACGTAATCACAACAAGATCGTTTATAAGCAAGAAGAGCCAGACATTGGCTCATATCAGTCCAATGAGAGAAGAGGTCATCATCATAACAAGTGAGATTCAAAATCAATTTTCCGACCATTTCTATGAAATATAACTACTCAAAAGTAGGTTTAACTTAATAATTCCATCCTACTAGCCAACAGACTAACGCCACACCCTGGGGAACGCACTACAACCAGCCGGGTAACACTGACGTCAACCAGGTGAAGAACCTACGCAGGAGAGCTACTGAGCTTAACTCCAATGAATCGAGGATACCCAACAAAGAGCTACGCATTGATCCGCACACCTTCCACAACCTACACGACAATGAGTCATCCCTCTTCATGAACGATGGGACATATCATGGCGGAAACGGTGAGGCGACAGGCCATGAGTATTCACGTGAGAGTAACAGATCCACTCATGATGACTCATTCACTGCTAGCAGTTTGATCGGAAACTTTAATGCTCAGAATATTATGAGCGAGCTACTTCTGAGTAGTGGGTGTGATAAAAATGTAAGTTCTCTGGATTTCAATTCAAGAGACAATTATGGCTGCTTGCGGTCGAGAATTGTTCATGAAAACTCTCTCAACCTCTTTCATTTTTACGGAAAGAATGAAAGATTTTTATTAATTTTTCCTCATCTTACGTTGTAGATTACTTAAAATTTGCACAAGTATGTAACTGTGTTTGAATAACAAAAAACAAGACCTCATTTATCTTCAAAGAAACCATGAATATCTCCCAGAGTTCTTAAAATTCAATTTTTAGCCTAGTTAACTTTGAAAAACTTAGAAATTATCATCTAACCAGGGTCTTAAGGGGTTAATAAACGTCGAAAGATTAAGAAACGTTCTTGCGGTAGATTTAAAAATGTACTTTTAGTAACAAGCCTCAAAACGCAACCAGGAAAAAACATTTGAATAACTCAAGCTCAATTAGCAAATAAAATTTCGAGAATAATTTCTCAGCAAAACTCCCATTTTAAGGATTGCATTTCGTAAAAGCAAAAAAAATATACGCTGTGGGAAACGTTTATAGTTCTTCAACCCCTAAATCTGGGGTCCAAATTAAATTTCCTCTCAACCCCTATAGTTCTCAGCCTATTGAAATGTGCTTTTGGTTGCCCTGCTAATACGTAAACACGCATAAACACTGATAGGCTCTATATAAGTCCATATTTCCATGTAGGTTATCGTATCTTGATTCATATTCTGTGCATAAGAAAATTCTGAAGAGGTTTCCTTCTAAAAAATAAGATTCAGTGCTTATTTGAATTGCGAAGGATCATGATTAAAGCAACCATTGATTCTCAATTTGGATGTAAATTTCTATTCTTGAAGACGTTTAAATTCTAGCATGATTACTAGGGCTACCAAAATAGTCCCTTGATAAAAATGATTTTAGTCCATTTTTTGGTTAGAAAAAGTCCATTTTAGAAAAAATGTTGGCTTTCTTATAAAATTTATGCAGTTATTGAATCAGAACCAGTATCATTAAACAGTATAAACAATAGGCCACTGCTTTTTGAATTAAGATCACGAGGAATCGCTTCAGATTGCTCAATTATATGATGAAGAACTAATTCTGGGGCTATTTCCATCTTACGCGCTCTCTAATTCTATCCACTATGGTCGAGGCTCTGATGTGTTAAAAGTCCATATACAGTATGAATGAATACTGTACAGATAAATTCAATTTGCCGCCATCGATTATCTCGCCTTTTAAAGGCTACTGAATGGAAATATCGATATATTATCTCTAATTATTCTGCTCCTAAGGATGATCAGATTATTTGAAAAATATTCCCCGTTCAGATTTCGATATTCTGGCTAATTTTTAATCGCGCATCAGTCACATCTTTCTAATTGAGAACGTTTCTTCTAAAGGATATCATTTTTCAAGTACAGTTGTTCCCAAATATTACAAAATCTTTAGATAGTCGAGAAAATCCGGGTTTAAGTTTCGGCTCAAGTTCAAATTCATTTTAATACGATATTCATAATAAATATTCGTGAAAATAGTCCATAGAAAGGAAGAAAATTTCATTTCCAAGTTGAGCTAGATCTGTCAAAATCTGAACAAGTTATGATACTCTTAAGATCTAGAGTAAATTTTGGCTAAATACCCAAGGGGACTCGAAGCCAACCTACTTATTCACTTTCCAGGAGCCCTTCTCCCACGACTACTCGTCCGGTAAGGAGCAGAAGAGCCTCCCCATCTACAACCTTCGTAGTACCCATCTGCAAGAAGTCTCATCCAAGTTCCCGCCAGTAGGCTCCAACGCCGCCAGCATAACAGAGGTCCATGAGACAATCATGAAGTTCACTTCCAGCATGACTAACGCCATTGAGTTCCTCATGATACCGCCGGAGTATTCGCGGACAAAGGCCAGCCTCCTGTCGATGCCCACGGAGGACTACGGGAATTCTAGCAGTGTCTGGAATCACATTATGAACCGGTTCAATTTACACTCTGAGCAGGTCCTACAATTCTCAAAGCTTATTCCTGGTGAGTCCCTTTCTAAAGTATTCGTCTTGAATTAGGATTATTTCAAGTGTAAAAATCTTTCAGCGGTTTACTGGTCATGTAAAATGAGGTTTATATTTCTCAACTAAGAAAACCAGGCTTTCGCATCACTGGCCACAAACTTGTTTTTTTATACAATTTTCATAATGTACATTGAAATTAAAATGTTCTCATGTTTTTCCCCTAAAGACTAGTTCATTCGGTCAGACTTGGCATAGTAACAAAACTCGCAACTCACCTACAAAAGTCACACAGAAAAACGCTTGAGTTCATGAGAAAAATGTGTGTTTATCGTAAAAACAACTTCTGTCCATAGCCCATTTCTCTCGAGCGTTATCCGAGTTTCCTAGGGATTATCCAATGTACTTTTAGTCGGAGAGTGTTAATCCTTGAGAAGTGTTATCTCTCGAGATGATGAATCACTTTTTCTGGACGTTTTGGGTGTATCAAAATCACTTTGTCTGATATCCTGAGCTAGGAGGGTTAAAATGAAATATAGAATCATTTCTCAAAGACCTTTGCCGAAAGAGAGTGTGTGCTAAGACCTTTTAAATCAACTTGATAAACGAATTTCGTGTGTTAATGAAACAGTCGACACATCTTTTTCACTTTTCTGCGCACTAAGAGAGTCGTATAAAGGTCCGGCGTTTGCCTTTCTAAAATCATCAAGTCTCAAAACATCCGAAAAATGATTGTCAGCACCGGTAATTGTTGCAACAAGAGGACCCCATGCGGTGGCGTCATCTGCCAGCCTTGCGTTGTCCCCTGCAACCCGTGCACCTATACAAACGCCGTCCTCGTCACACCCACCGTAGGATATGTCCCTTCTCATCCGACTAGGATGTGTCTTTGAATTGTCGACTTTGTTCTTTAAATAAATCAATTGACTAGTGTGGAATATTCATTCAATATCCTTTTCCTCCTTATATCAGGAGTAGTGTACTTATGAGTAGTGCAAACAGCTGACTTCAAAACAGCATCCAATTATCCCCTGGTAGTAATCTTCTAAAGTCCATTTTAAATGGAATAAGAAGCCCATCAATAAAGAGAATTATTTGCCTGAGAAAAGCACGGTGTAAAAAGTTGCATTGCAATCTAACGGTGCACGCATTTCACAATGTAATACACTACACTTGATTAGCCTTTGATTATTGTATTTTGATGTAAGCTACCCCTCATACACCCCTTAATTACACAGAGATGAGTGGTTTTTTGGGAAAACCTGTTTATATTGCCGGAACTTTATTTTTTCTTGAAGATTTTAGAATCTCTGCACTTTTCTCTCAAGTGTTTTAATCATTTCTTACGTGTATTGTAGGTTTTGTAGTTTGAATTTCGAATGGAATCAGATCAGTTGTGGCTGTGAAGAATTATTAGCTTAAAATTGAGACGTTAAATGACTACTCATAAGTAATACTATTAAAAATTGATATTTAACATTATTTTCAGGTTTCAATCAACTCTCTCTAGCGACGAAGAGTGTTCTCGTGAAGGAGGGCATGTACCCAGTGATTTTATTATTCCTCAGCAGAGACTACAACCTACAGATGAACACCTTCAACTATTTCGACTTTAGTCAAGATGAAAAGGCCATCATTCTGCATCATTTCCCGTCGATGAACAGGGTGGCGGAGCACCTGCGAATATCTGGCAGCTTTGTTCAGTCCCTGCATCTCACCCCGCTGGAGCTGGCCATTTTCTGCATTATGGAGATAATGAAAAGTTTGTATTTTTTAACTCTCCTAATTCCCTTGGGAATGCGTCAGGGCTACTCAAATTGTCACTCACACATGACGCTAATCTTGAAACTACTCTAATTTTTACAAATTCGATCGGTTCTGAGTGGGTTTATTCCAAATTAAAAAAACTAGGGTTTTCAGGGTTAACAATGTATTCTGAAGCTTTTTAAACAGTTTCTGCAGAGAATTTTGAATGGTTTCGGACGAACAGAAATAAGAGTTTTCAGATGCCAAAATATGTAATTTGACGAAAAATATCCCATAAGCCAATAGAATTAGAGTATATGAAAATACTCTTCTCTGATTGTAGGATGAAAAATAGTAATCTGAAGATATTTTCATTGAAATAATTTTATTCATTCTACAGACTTCTCACTGATAAAAGAATCGGAGACATATGATTCCCAAGGGCTGTACTACTTGGCCAAGCATTCTCTCCTCTACTCCATCACTGGAGGCCTAGATGACACTGCTATGAAGAACCAACGATGGTCGCAGGTTGAGGCGTTGAGCAATCTCATTGTCGCCATGAACACTGAGCATCAGTACATTCTCTTTGAATTAAAGGTGAGGTTTGAACGCTTGAAAGGGCCCCATTGAACCGTCCCGGGCATTCACAGTGGCATTACCTCTATAGCTAGGATTTGTGTAAATTTGCGTAAACATTTGTAGAAACCAAAATTAAGGATTGACTTTAAGTGATACTCAGAAATCTGACAATGCTAAAAATTTATTTTATTTTGAGAAAGATTTCTTCGTCTTTTTTCTTGGTTTACTGATGAAAATTTCGGATATGTTGGGTCAAATTTTAAGACCTGACAGTAATCCGCTAGGTAAAAATGGGACAAAAATCCAAGATTGAATTTTCACAAGTAGAGTTGATAATTGTTTAATAACTAACTTTTTTCTAGAAATCCAGAAACGATTTAGACTTCTCAGAACTATTCAATGAAATCTTTCACACAACATATCAACAAGATGCAAACAATCGTCACACTCATCCGTTGTCATCGAATGCAGGTTATCTAACGTCCTCTCTGAACATAAACCTCTGTCAGACCTCCACAACCTCCACCATCAGCCCAATTGACGTCAAGAGCCAGTCTGACGATAGCGCCAACGAAGATAGCATCAAAGAGACTGAATTCAAAGAGAGATTATAAGATTTTCCCCAAACTAAAAAAAGTATTTTAACAAAATCTCAGGGAGCGAAATTCGACACGAGCCCGGTACATTTGCTGACCTCCGAGGTCGCTAAATGAAGCCCAAACTTCCTCTCATATTAACCAATGATTTTATACGGTTTACACACAATGTGTGTCTTTTTATATTAATTTATCCCCCCCACCATCTATGTATTATACGCGCCAAAGATACTAGATTGGATTCAGCGCCATGAAAGAAAGGAATTTTTTAAATTAGTGATCCCACCTTTTTATATCTAATGATTGGTTTGGTGTTTTTTCCGAGGAAACCCTTTTTTATACTCACACTATTATATTAAATCGACTTTCTTATACTCATTTTTACTCAAATCTTTTTTATTCACGTTTTTTATAAAAAAACCTTCTATTGCAAATTTTTATAGGATTCTCGGTTTTATTGGATAATATAAATACATTATTGAATGAGTTCATGTTTTATTCTCTCCATCCCTCAATGAATTTACAACCCCTGTGCGTGTCTTTACAACTAATGTGTGTGACTATTTGATTGGCTTAAGACCTTGGCTCACTATGATTGGTTGTTATAAGAAGAATGATTTCTTTTCAAGTCATTATAAGGTACATTGTCCTGCAGGCCATACGACTGACGCTTCGATAAGCCACATGGGTTGGAGTTCAAAGTTTATATCGAAGGCATCTCAAGTGAGTTAAAGTTCGTACTCTTGACAAAGGTTTTGATAAAACCAACTTTTTTACTACTGACTAGTAAAACTAGTTTGAATTCCTTTTCTAAATTTTTAACATGAATAACTAACAGCAGATCTGAATAGTTTTCTCTTTGAACTTTTCTGTTTGTCAAAAGATTAACAATTTTATCATTTTTTTCTAACTTGTTAAACTAAATTCAAGAAGGTAGTTTCAGTCATGGTTACTGGTGGAGTTTTGAAAAATTGAGTGTACTTTTAATGATTCATCTTTTGATGAGAATATTTTTCTTCCAAATAATTATTTGAATTATAATTCAACAAAGAGAAAAAGGTAAATGAAAGGTAATTAGGGCACAAGATTAAAAAAGGGGGTCAGCAATGGTGGCTAATTGCTCTCAGAACCACTGAGCGTGGGAAAAATTTCTTATGAAATCACGTGTGAATGTGTGCTTTGTGGTCATTGATGGAAAACAGACAGAACTCCTTTATTAGAGTCAATCAATGAGAATCATTCTTTCTTCCGACATCTTTGTTACAACTCATGACACGTCATTATATGAATTGCTATTACTGAAGTTGGACTCCTCTAAGAAAAGCGTCGTAAAAGGTTTGTACGTGCATGATTTAATCTTGAATTTTATTTAGGCGTCCATTCTCCACATGACTTGTGCTAACTTACTCCTAACGATGTGTACTTGTTAGGCTGACTAGTATCGTGAGTGTGCTGTGATCTTGAAGGTGAGTCTAGGAATGTTTGCCTAGATGCTCTCTGAATTTTCTTTATTGCGTGGTTTTCTTTCAACCATCTCTCTTTTTTATCGTATTAAAACCGGGATATATGACTTTTCTGTGAATTAGATGTACATTGGGTAACTTTACTCATTTTTACCCTTCTAGCGGCTAGAATCTAGCCTCAACCTTTAAATACTAATAATTAACACTTTCAACTGTCCAATGATAGGAGGCGTTTTGAATCTTTTGAAGAATTCTACTTGAGTAAATCTTCTGGTAGAAAGCTTGAATAAAGTTATCAACTTGTAATCATTGCAAATTCAATCCCTTTATGACTTTTTTCTTCTCTCTTGATGTCTCACAATGTTGATTGTAGCTGAGTACCTATCAATGCTGTTCTTTCCTGCATTGTACAGTACTTCACTATTAATTGATGATATTATCCAAGCTCCACACACTCAAGTTCATGACCGGTCCTAGTTATTGAAATCTCATTGTTTCAGTCACATTTTTCAATATTTTCAGTTGGAATATAAATTAGCGAATAAGATTTTATAATAATTTTTCTCAACCATCAATCTTATTCTGTGAGTTACATTGATTTTGGGGTTTGTTACTCTTTTCTAATTCCCCAGTCCTGGGTTATTGAGAGTAATCCCTTCCAACTAGACAAACAGTTGGAAACTAGAGTAAAAGATTCTGATTAAAATTTTATAAAAGTGAGAGCACTTTTAATTAGTTGCGAGATTATTCCTTCGTCTTGAACTGATTATATATTTCTCCAGCTAATCGAAGGAATATATTGCAAGAGTTAATTTTCTTGAAATAACTAACTAGTTAAAATATTAGGTTATTTGATCAAAGACTAAGAGGGTTGAGGCAAAATCCTAATTCCCGTATCATTAGAGATTATTTTAGGATCTTTGAGATGGATAGATAAAAATTTGAATATTTTAGGGCTAAACTTGTAAACAGGTTAATTTAACTAATCTCAGTATCCGTAGTTTTGATCATCACGGCAATATTTGTGAAATTTTCACATTCAAATATCCGGTTAGCTCAAGAATAGTTTATTTCTGGGTACAAATGTTAAGTTTAATTTATTAAAATTTCACCAGCGATGACTGAGACATACACATGTATTTAGATTATAGCCTGATTCACAAAATAAACTGAAAATATTTCAGAAACTAATAATTCTAGGGAATAGTTGTTAAATACCCTTGAAAGTGTATGTCAAAACTCCAGTTTCTATATCTGTAAAGATATACACTTTTATGTAATTTAATTGATAAGTCGAATCTCTGTTTTATAACTTTTGATCCTCCAAATTAAAATTAATAAAAGGATAAATAAGTTGTGAGAGATTTAATGTTGGAAAGCTACAATTCATTCATCAATTTTTACTACTTTTAGTTCTCAATAGCCTGATTGGACGATAGTATGCCATCATTGGTCAATGAAAATAGACCACATGTCAGTCATTATTCAAATCGACGAGCTTTGGAGGTCACTAATGTCAACGAAAGATGACTCTGCTAATCATGAAGCACAAACGCAGCTGACGTCGAAGGATAAAAGCCGCTGAAATAAAAGATGAATCAAATTTTGATGATCCCAAATGTCAAATCAGGGTTGTGAAGTCGCCACTCATAAAGGCAGCTCTAATCAGCTCAAAGGTAAACAGGCACCGTGTCTATCGTTATTGCGATTCCTCCTTTGTGACGAAGAAGGATGCTCACATCAAGTGTACGAACGCTGATGAGAAGAATTCTAGATAATGGGCTACTGTTGGTAGGATCAACTGACGAAAGCCAATGAAACAATATAACAACACACAGAACTGAAAGAT
>JJOG01003767.1:0-17389 GCA_000715275.1 Gyrodactylus salaris
AAATTTTTCATCATGAGTCCAGGATAGATAGCTATTAACTCCAGCGATCATTATAATCTGAAGAAAACAGTATATATACTAGCGTTTTGGCTTATATAAAGGCTTTGATCTGGAAATAAAGCTATCCAATAAATCGACTCCTCCCATACTTTTGACTTTTTGCAGTAGCTCTGGATCTTTTGTACAGGAGTGGGACCTTCAAACGAAGATATAGCATGGACAGGTCTCTTGTCAAACCATTTGAGTATACACAAGCCTGACTTTTGTTCAGTGAAAAAATAAGAATTGTAGGAAACTATCATTACAGTGTACCTCGTCTATAAAATCCATTTTTGATAATGAAGAAAGATGACTTTATTGACGCTTATGTAGTAGAGGTAATTAGTAATTAACAATTACAATACGTTGCTTTTGTTGTCAAGAGTCAAAAATGCTTTAAATTACTATAATTTTTTCATAGATAATTACCCAGACGCCCATGGGGACACTAGTGTCCCAGCAATTAAAGTGTACAAATTACAGTAATTAGAAAAGATTATGAAATAAAACTTGAATATTCGGAAAGATGAGGTTTTGTTTTTTCTTTAAAATATAAAACTTCATCAATAACTTTTTTCATTTGAAAATGGGTCATTTTTATCATTTTTACTCTTAAAATTTTAATAGAAGGCAAGACCTTCTCAAAATAATACTCATTGATACTATTCGAAAGATTATAACTTATAGTTTAATAAAATCGAAAGAAAAATTCAAATTAATTTCTCAAAGTAATAAATATTTGTATTCAAACTTTTGGGGACACTGGTGTCCCTATGGGCCTAGCAGGGTTAAGCAAAAATAATGGAGTAAAATCAATTGAAAAATGTGCACCAATTCTTGTTAATTACTACCTTTATCCGTCAAAAAGTGCATTTGCATCTTTTCTCCTAGGCATTTTTAAGTGACGGGTATTAGTTTTCTGAGAGAAGAACTCATTTGATAAGCTATTGAAGCTAAGTGCATCTGGTAGCCCTAGTTATTTTTTATAAAATATGTTCAATGAAAATATATATTAGTGTGTCCTATGGCACATAATAATTAACCTCTACTCCACTATGTCTCATAAGAAACATCACCGGTATATCCAATGTCCTGTAAAAATAATAAAAAAAGCCTATGACTCATGATAATTTCCCTGAATAAAGATTTCAACACCGATCATTTTTCTGTATTCTAAAAGTTGTAATAATAATCTCTATCCCTCTTGCGCAAAGTGATTATGATATAGTTTTAATTGACGAGCAAAATTATTAGTATTCTATCCTCAATATTAGTACCGTTGAATCTTTGAAAGGTAGGAAGAGTTTAAAATACTGTTTTCTGTAGCGTTGTTATAGATTTCTCTAGAATTTAAATAAAGAATTTTTCCTACAATTTCAATGCAAATAGGGACCATATTTCTTACCATCATCACAATATTTAATTGCAGCTATATGGATTGGCTCAAACTTCCAGAAGTAGGCCAAATTCTCCCAGGTGCGCTTCTCCATCTTTTTGTACGCCAGATTGATTAAGAGCTCTTTCAATCTCGCATCCTTAATCTTGAGAAAAATAAAACTTTTGAGTTTTAGTTTTTAAATTAAGGATTGAAATAATACAGGAATGGCGTTCATTCACCAAGATTCTCACTATTTCAATGTATATCCCCCGCCTATTTTTTCAAGTCTGATGTACGAATCGTCATTGACAGTCTATTTGATCAAACCCTCTACTCTGTTGTGAATTTTTCCTCAAATATTTTCATAAATACCAATTTCGATCTTAGTGATATGATTACAAAGTTTTAAGTAATTGGTTTGAAAATCTATATATTTTTATGTTTAAAGAATTTAGAGTTTAAGAAAATTTGAAGAACTGATGAGAATTGGTCGAAATATTTTTCTTCCCTTTTTAATATACATTTGAGTTGCCCTGGTCACAATGAAATATTTCCTTCTTTTTTTGTATGAAAGCATATTTCCGTAATAAATTCTTAAGAGGTTCACTTAAATTATAAAAAAGACCCTCAATAATCAGAATGATGAACGGTCTCATCAGGAAAATAACTCACAATGGAATTATTGATGAGTGAAAAGGTTGCCGGATTAAACTCATTGGGCTCATTTCCCTTCTTCTCAACATTTATTTCATCAGGAAACAACTCGTTAATCTGGATAGTTTCAGAATCGACATTCTCCAACTTTTGAATGAAATCCTCACCAATCTTTTGATGAGACTCTTCATCTTGCTCCCGTAATAGCTCCTCAACATCCAGGGAGCTCCTCACTTTAAAGATATTCCTCATGCCGTCGGCAACATATTTCTTCTTAGAGGTTGTGGAGAAGAAGGAAAATAAGCTCTTGTCGTCATCTTTATCAACGTAAATTGGCTCCATTGTCTCTGATTTATTGCCATAATCCGAATCTGCATCATCACGCTCGTTGGTTCCACTGGTATTATGGCTGCCTGATCGTTTGTGATTCGTTGTCTATAGGTGAGAAAAATGTCACTCGAGAACTTTTTTAAGTTATTCATTTAATCTGTTTATTTTATTTTCCATTTCTCAAACTTTAAAAAATTAGTAATATATAATTTTTTTATTAAGAAATATTTTATCCTATATTTTAATAACTGGAATAAAAATTAATAAAATTGGCTATTTTGAGCCACACAAAATGCTATTTCAGATGTTAAAACTGCTATTTTTGCGGTCCACTAGGTATTACTGACCTTTTTGTAAATATTCGAAATCAACGAAGTAGTGTGCTTATCCTTTGTAAGGGCTAGGAATTTGGATCTTTTCGAATTCAAAGTTGAATCATTCTTTTTCGATGTCTGATTCTCCTCTTTCATATTCCAGGTCATGACGTCATCATTAATGATGACAGTATCTTCATCTGGGGGTCCATCTTGATTAATAGAACCTTCCTGGGCCTTTTTCTCTTCCAACGTTTCGTTCTTTGTCGTACTCGCAACTGATCCCAACGGCTCCACGTTATGCTCAACGACTTCATCTTTGACAGTCTTGACCGGAGTTTGGATCCCACTCATCATTGACTTAATTGAGCTGAATATACTATTCTGTTCCTTGGCCTCTTCGTCAGCTTTCTTCGTCATGCTCTTTGCTGGGGTAGTGGTTGAGCTCACTTGGCTACCGCTGATCATAGACTTGAAAGAGCTGAAGAAACTTTTGCCATCTTCATTATTTTCCTTGTTCTCGACTCCTTCATCGATTCCTTTCATCATGATGGTATTGGTGGTCTTTACTGTGTTGGCGACTGAGTTGACTTGGCTGCCGCCAACGATCGACTTGGATGAACTGACGGTGCTCTTTTTGTCGCCAGCCTCTTCATTAGGTATTTGAGATTCGGTTCGCTTTGTACTCAAGTTGTTCCTGATCGTGTTTAGAGTGCTATGTATAGATTCTTTCCTTGGATGGATCTCCTTTTTCTTGGCGAAACCGAATCTCTTTGCTCGTATTTCTTCGTACTCATCGCTGGAAGAGCTTTTATGGACTTCAACGGGATCTTCTTCCGTTTCGCTTACATTACTCGAGGCTCTAAAGAGTTCTTCGACCTGTTCTACTTCTCCCTATGGATAAAAATAAAAGTTTTTCAAATAAGCCGAATTTCGTAAAAAATAAAATTTTTCATAAAGGTTCAAGATTTTGGTATTTTTAGAAGAGTCATAATTATCTTAATAGTGTCCAATGGACACTGTCCATTTCAAACTCACTGGATGCTTCTCACGCCATCGTATACTTTTAATAATCAAGTCAATCATTTGTGTTAGATTTGCCTTCGTTGCGACATGCAATGGATTCTTGCCAGCCTTTGAGAGAATATGGAAATAAGAGTTCAATTACTTTGATTCAATACTCACTTTATCCACCGCATTGATATCAGCTCCAGCGAGAATTAGGACTTCTGCAGCTTCTAGTTTGTTCTGTTCTGCAGCCAGATGTAGACTGGTTTGCAACCTCTATGAGATGAGTTTTAAAGTTGTAAGACATGAAAACTTGCGATTTCAAGGATCTGTTAATATTATAGGCAAATTTCCTATTGTTTACATTTTGCATTTCTAACTTTAGGAAGAAGTACAATTTTGGTTTCTATATTGAAAATTAAATCATATTTTAATCTTAGTTCTTCATCACTTGAAAAAATATTTTGAAATCTGATCAAAAAGTATTTTTGAGAATGAAATATACCCTATTCCGATCTTCTGGGTAAATCCCACGTTTCAACAAGAAGTATATCATTTCCACGTCGTTACTCATCACAGCAAGGTGGAGGACACTGTTTTTACTCTGTTTTATAAATAATATTTAATATACAACGCATGAGAAGTAATACTTTTTTCGTTACTCACCCCGTCTCTCAAGTTGATATTGGCGTGATATTCCAATAGCATTTTTACAATTTCTATATTCTTCTTTCTTATGGCATACACGATGGGACAAGGGTAGTTCTGCAAGGCATTTAAAATGAAAAAAAAACAATCATATTCAATTCAAAAATACAAGTTAAAGCGTACCGGTGGTTGAACGTTTGGGTCTGCTCCATTAACAAGTAGCTCATGCATTAAATTAACATCTTCGTTTTCAATTGCATAATGCAATGGAGTTCTTCCCTCATTGTCCTGAACATTAAATATCGATATTAGAACAAGGGGTCAGAAAGCATTTCATAAAGGAAGAATATTTTTATTTTTTTCTACTTTTTAGGAATAATTTTCAGTCACAACAAATTTCAATTTTAGAGAAGCAAGAGATAATGTAAGAAAATTGTCGAGAGTTCTTTCTAGAGAATGACCAGGCGCGTCTTCTGTACTTACCCAAGTGTCAATGTACATCTTTGTTTGTGGAATTATGAGGAAAAATCTTATTGCCAATAGCTGTTTCTCATCGATAGCCAAATGTAAGCAGGTCTTCCCATCCTGGAATAAATTTTATATTTATAACATGCTCTCTCCTTTAGCACTTCTTTGCAAAATTTTTCAACATATAAAATCCATTAATGTTAATATTAGAGTTTTTATCCTTCAAAATAATAAGAAAATTACTCAATTCAGATTCTAAGCGGATTTTACCATTTTCATTCACTGTTTTTTTAAATAAGATCACGAGGGATCGCTTTAGATTTCTCAATTATATGATGAAGAACTAATTCTGAGGCTATTTCTATATTTCTTGCGCTTTAAATCTATCTACTATGGTCGAAACTCTGATGTGTTAAAAATCCATATACACAGTTCTTCGTGAAATCATGTCTAGATTACGATTGTGCGCAATCTAAAAGAGGTAAAATCAAAAAGCAGTGTCATGATGTAAAGATGGCATGTTTCATAAACCACCTCTATAGTGAAAACATCAATAGTTTTTAAAATTATGAAATCATAAAAAGAGAAGTTCTTTTCTCTCAATTGAAACACAAAGAATGCGATTCGGGACTTTTTACTTTATGATTATAGAAATTCGACACTAATTCTAACTAAAAGACAATACGGTACAATTTTAAAATAAGCTGATTTTATATAAGCCGAGGCTAGGTAAAAAAGAGAGTATTTGTAAACTTGATAAATTTCACAGATATGAGCAGGCATTAAATAATCTACAAAAACTAACCTTGGTCTTTTCGTCAAACTTTGTATTCTTGTCGCCGAGAAATTCGAGCATGTCAACATTACCTGATATTGAAGCATAGTGTACTGGAGTGTAGTCATCCTGAAATGTTGATAAAATCATATTCAATATTATTGGCCGATTGAAATCAACCAATGAAATATATAGAGTAAATCGATCTGATTATAGAATTACCTCTAACCAATAAGAGCAGGATATTCTCTCAATTTGATTGGCATTTTGTCACCAATACATCCGAATACATTAATTTCATGCCAATGCAAAAATGCATGCTCAAAGACTATGAAAAATCGGACCCTTTTTTCACTTAGAGTCAAAAATTCCTTCAGTATCTAGATATGCTTGAAAATTTTCGTAAAGCCTTTTCTGTAGACTCTATGTAATCGTCACTAATGACATCTTCTCTTTTTATACAAGACTACTTAAATAAGTAAACAATCGTTACAGCGAAGCACGATGGGATAAAACTATATAAATATTGCAAAAGATGCATGTTTTGAATAGTCTGATGTAGAACTCTTGAGTTCAATAAGCTTGGAAATCATCCGCTTCTACTAGGGATGTTCAAATGGAAATTGACAAATGTGACTCACATTATCCTTTGCATTGAAGGATGCTTCAATTCTCGGTTCTTTTTCATGGACGAATTTCATTATTTTAATCGAACCCTTCTTAGCGATCAGATGTACGATGGTCATTCCACTCTAAGATGATTTTTAATAGAATTACATTTATTCGAAGCTACCTTGGTCCTCCGATAGACGTCTGCGTGATTCTCGTATAGCATGCTAACAACGGAGAATCTATTGTTAAATACAGCCCAGAACAACGCCGTCATTCCGTACTAGAAAGTGACAAAGAGATTGAAATCGTTTTTTTCATTCTAAATATATAAGTTCTATCTGTGACATTTAGAGACACAAATGTGATAATATAGACGATAATTAGTAAATATTATTTACTATGAAAAATAAAATTTTGTATATTTTTTTACTCTTACATAATTTTTTTCTGTTTTCATTAAATTTTTAGCCAATAAATTAACTTATTTCCAGTGTCAACGGATCATACTCACTGCAAATAACTGACAGATAGGATTTAAGAACCAATGAAATGAATCCATTTTTCTAAACGAGGTTTAAATAATATTCCTAAGATGTCATGTCTACTAATGAGTAGTTTATGAGAAATTAAAATATTGAATCGTTCCATACCTTATCTTCCAAGTCGATTTCTGCCTTATTGTCTAGCAACAACCTTATGACGTTCTTTTTACCACAACTAGCCGCCATAATGAGGGCAGTTCGATCAAGATTCGTCATACAGTTTACGTTAAAGTTGTCTCTCTTGACCAATTCTCGGATTATATCAATACGGCCTAATCTGGCAGCTTCGATAAGCATCTTTTCTTCTTTATTAACTGAAAAGATAAATTATGTTGAAGGTGGGCTAAAAATATAATTTCTTCATACATTTGAGTAATACATTTCATAAGTAAATGTTGACTGATATAAAGTATACTACGATAGGACTTCTCCCGGCCGGGATCGGGGATAACTGTCCTGATAGAACAAAATATAGATTCCTCACTTTATCCCGAATGTGGATTGTTTCATGCATCTAATGTCGTGCCCTTAGACACTACTAGAATCTAGTAGTACTAGATAGTATACTACTCACTAGGTTGGTATCATGTTTAAGAAAAAATAACATGTTGCACACGATATGGCGTCCCAATGATAGAATATCTTTTAAATTTTGTTTAATTCAACATCCTATTAGCTGAAGGGAAAAATAAACAAGTATGCGACGTCTGATAACTGCAATACAATGAAGATGGATTATGTAAACGTTTCGCTAAATAATGAGTTCTTCCTGAAAACTGAAAATTGAACAACTGCCAAAAGAGATCTACAAAACAACTAATAATTGATTATGAGTCATTATTTATGAAAAAACGAAAACTGCTTCAGAGGCTTTGAATACCGAGAAAACATCGCAAGATAATAATTCAATGTTCGCAAGCATTCAAGGACATGATTTGCTAATGAAAAGTTAACGGACGATCGCGAAATGTGGTATCTTAGCAATCGGAAGTTGACAAAAGAAATTGTTTTAATTTCGATCGATCTTCTACTGATGAATAGACGAAACGCTTGATTGGTGTCGTCGAACAGGATCAATAATTCAATTTTAATAGAGATTAAATGAATACTCAAAAGGCTCAAAATATTTTCAATCAATTAATTTTCTTGCCTTATTTGGCTGTACTTTACTCATAAAAAAGATGCATCATTAAAAGACTTCGACAATTGAATTTCTAATCTAATCTTGGTTTTAATGATCACGATCTAATGAGGGGTAGTGTAGAGGATTGTTCCTTAAGTCCCAATATTTGACTATTCATATGGCGTAGGTTCAATTTCCTTCCTCGAGTTTAGTTAACTCCCCCTCCCCATTATGAACCTGAATAGAGTTTGAGTCAAACTTTGACTGGGCTATTAAATTCAAATTCTAAGAGAGCAAAGTGTATGAGTTATTTCAGATTTTGTGATGGTTCTAAGAAATTGTTCCTATCAAGAAAGCGAGGCCTTAAGCTAATGAGATAAAAACATGAATTCAATGATTAAAATAAGAATTTCTTTGTAAAATTCCTGTACAATGTTACTCACGAGTATTCTCATTAAGTCCAAATGTAAGGTCGCAATTGTCTTCATTCTTTTCCACCAAAAGTGTAGCCTATAGAATGATGCGATTTATGACCAAGAAAGTCTTACGTATTTCTTTTTAAACATGCCTTCTATATGAAGGTTTGAGCAAAGAGAATTTGAGGTAAACTTTTTACAAATAAATTATTCATCCTTAACCAAGTTATATGATGTAATCTGAAAACAAAGTGTAAGATGAAGAACTTTATTACAAATAGGAGTCTGTGAATAAGTATCGATCATAAAATAAGCTCAATTTTTACTGATTACTGAGTGCTGGAGATTATCGTATCTTGATTTATATTCTGTGTATAGGAGCTTCTAGTTGAGATTCCGAAAAAAACTTCTTCAAAAATAAGAATATTTGAATTGCGCGGGTTACACATAGAGCGATGGAAGTTTGGTTTAAAGAGAATACTTATATCAACTGTGGTAATTACACACAGGTTGTCTGGGAATAAGTTATTCCGTAGAAGCTGAATACAAGCCTTGCACATCAACTTGCTGTCAGCAAGGAATCATTTAGCTTTCATTTGCAATTATGGTTCATTCATATTTCTCTCTTTAAAGTGAAAATAATTATGACCGCAGATCGTATCATGTTATAGGCTAGTTAGTCATGTGTAATTTTAAATTACTAATTTTTATTAAATAATTTCATTGAAATTTAAATTTCAATTCGGGCAATTTTAAGTTATCACATTAAAAGCTTTCATGAAATGTTTAAAATTTGTTTATTTCAATTAAAATTGTAAATAAACTCACAAAACCAATACAAATTATCCATAAAATGTAACAGAATGACATTCACTACGCCAAGACTTAATATCCTATTTCTAATCTTACACTTTGCCTATTCACAGAAAAATGTTTTACTAACCTACAATGTTGAGGAGACATCTAGTGGAGTCTTATTCAGTGTTGGTCCTGTTAACTCCATATCTAAGGAGAACTATGTCTTGATTCCATCGCAAGATTCACTCATCTTCTCCATCAATTCAATATCAGGATCGATTTCTCTGAATCGTGGTGAAAACTTTGACTACGAGAAAAAGACTGTCTATAGATTTACTGTGAACACTGTCGACTCGAGTGACTATACGAGTGAGTTTAATCTATATATTTATTACTAGAGCAGTAACTAGAGAAACCAAAATTGTATTTTCAAATTTATATTTTTCTCAAAGCAACCTTTCTGATTTTAAATAGTTATTCAATATATATTATATATTCATATCAGTATGCACGTCGTTGAGTCCACGAAATGAGGTTGCTTTCTAAACACTTTCTCCCCGATTATAACCCCTCGTGTGAACCCAAAGAGATTTAGACTCGGCCAAAAATATAACTCAAATTATAACAGATTACTTTTTATTCGCTAATTTTATTCTAGCAATTTCGGCCCTCGAAAACTTTATATTTTTGACATTTGAGATTTGTTTATTGTTGATGTAAATTAAGTTGGTTCATTAATTTTGCTATTTTAACTTAATAATTTATTAATCATGGAAAGTAGCTATCCAATTTAAGGTTTAGTTGAATCCAAGATTTGCAAATATTTGCATTCTATTTTTAAAGTTGGGAAAAAATGAAAATATTTCAAATTTCTTACACGATAAATAAAGAATTTAATTTAGAATAAATTTTTTTTGACATCTATCAATCATCTCTGTGTTTATTAGGACTTTAGTTCTTTTAAGATTGCTTTAATTTGAGATTCTTAAAAATTAGGTGCTAAAAAATAATAATTTGGCATATTTAATAAATTTATAAAATTCAACATTTTCTATAATCATTGGTAGTTATAATTTTCTATCGTTTAATTAATTAACCTCTAATTTTTAAATAAACCTCTAATCCATTTGCTAAATATCGGAGTATTATTAAGAATACATAATTTTCTACTAAAGTTATTTGCTTTAAAATTATCCTACAAATGATGCATATTTTAAGAAGAGCAATCTAAAAATCCCTATTTAATTAAAGTATGTCAAAGTTCGTGAGAGGTTGTCCTGACGATAACTTGAATTAATTTGGCGCTTTCTCAGCTATAAAAAATACAGACAATATGTCTTGGGTAAAATCGAGATTTTCTATCCAAATAAACAAAATTAATTGATAAAAATAGTTCTGCATATTATTTAAGGAAAAAATGCATATTTCTACCCGCTCTGATTATCAGACGTAAGAGTTGTAGTGTTTAAAGAATTAGCAAATTATTTATATCCTTATGAATTACTAGAGACCCTACAAATTAACGAAATTGTCGTAAACATCATCGATGTAAATGACGAAGCTCCGTACTTTATCACGAACAAAGACAATTTTCCCGCTATGGCCGTGCTAGTGGGCCAAGAGAACACCCAACCTGGCACTACAGTCTTCCTTCCGCAAGCCTTTGACAGTGACTCAGACGCAAATCTAGAATTCTCCTGGTCACCCGGCCGCGAGAAGGACCCAATGAATAGGTTTTCCATTTCAAAAAACTCTGGTGGCATTATAACCACTGGAAATGCAATCTTTCCCAAGGATACCATCTACCGGTTGAGTATAAGGGTCGTTGATGTTAATTCGAGAATTCCGACCAAGTCCTACGCGGATTTAGAGTTACTCGTATTCACCACCTTTCAGAATGTTCAAATGCCCAAAGAACAATTTTCAGTTAGCTTTGTGGAGAATGCCCCTAATGGAACGATGTGAGTTGATCTCCTGCAGCTTGTTTATAGTAAGCTTTTATAATTCAAGATCCTTTATTGGAATCCAGGATCGATATTTAGAAATTTGGATACTATTTTCAAGACTCAGCAGAACGAGAAATGACTAGGAATTTCCAATTATTCCTAACAATTTCCTGTGTAATTTTATTTAGAATAAAATTTAAAAAACAAACCTATAAATTGTTTGCGATCAAAAATCCTTGCTCAGATATGGTTGAATTTGTAAGAATGAGAGAAGTTTTAACATTTGGTATTTTTCAGACTTGTAAAACGCCTATTCTGATAAAAGAGTCAACTTTTGGATGAATACAGATTTAATCTATCTAATTGTATAATTTGTCTAATTATATTTTTATCTAACTAATGTATTTTCCAACTTATGAACTATCAAAGCTTGTGTCACTAGTGTCCCAAGGGGGCTAGGAGGGTTGAGCCCTATGTTGTTTCATTTTTACTGCTTTCTTTGAAGCAAAATTGTCTTATTCATATGGTCTTGAATAATTTCAAAAAAGGTAGATTTGTAATATAGAAATCGTTGTTTTATTCTCTAGTATAGTTTGAAGAATTAACTATGGAAATTGTTTATGCTGTTAAAGGCACTGAGCACACCTTCATGTTCTGTAACATAACTATGAAGGATTTTGTCTGATAAAAGGCCTTGATTGAAGTAATTCCTCAATTATAGAATTGGTCCGATTCCAGCAAAGTCCTTAAACTATGTCTATGATATAGTGGTGTTCTCGATAATTTATCAACCGCCAGATAAAGATGCGCCGGTCATTCTCAACGCAAACAATAAATTTGTCACTCGAGAGAAGTATGACTTCGAAACTGCTACTGACAAGGTCTGGCCGTATTTGATACAAGCAACAGAGAATGGCACCTATGCTTCCCAATCTTTGGTGAGTTGATCAATTAATATTGGCTACCGTAAATCTCAACACAGTTGTATCCGATGATCTTGTAGTTTATTTGTAAGTAAAGAAAATATCCTTTAGATGTTGGTCTCACTAGTTGATGCTGACGACAATCCCCCATTTTTCAAATACGCCATCTACGTAACGACAGAAATATCTGAAGATGTGGCCATTGGAACGATAATCTACAGGTGTAAGTGTAGTTCATTGATTTTAATGCCAACATTTTCTCTCTCTCTAAATGTATAATGTAGAAATACACATTTTGACCATTGTGTGATAATCTATAATCTTCTTAAGAAAATCCACTTAAAATCATTGTTACTTGAAAAAATCATGAGATTTGATAGTTCTTGTGAATGTACTTGAAGCAGTGAAAGAATGATTAATGCCTTGCAACAAACAAATTACTTACACTCTACTCCTTTGAATCACGCCCGTTAGCTTTTGTTTGTGATTAACCTTCTTAGGCCAATGAATAGAAATACTCTTATTTTGAAGGAGATTTAAATCAAGTGAAGAATTTAATCATTTTGAATTCTCCGAAATTTCTGTGAATATCGTCATCAAACTTTTTGTTTCTTGGAATATTTATTCTTATTTATTTTTTAACTGAGTATGCCATTTTCTCTTGATCCGAGTCTCTAAGTACTGAGCCGCTACTTCACTATCCTAAATTTATTTTGTAATATTTGACGTGACACTAAGTGAATTTAGAAGAATTTCTAAGAATATAATCTCGAAAGACTCTACTCAATTAAAGGAACTCAATTAAATTATTGCAAATATTTCTTTATGCGGAATGATCTTTTCATCTTCTACTTGCAAATGGCATATATAATCTAGCTTGAATAAGATTGCAGAAAGAAAAGAAACCTTTTTTTATCAGATTCCGAGTTTCATAGCCGAGTCTAACTCTGTTCACACGTTATAATGGGGGAAGGAGGGTGAGGAATTGTTTACCAAGTAAACTCATCTCGAAGGCTAACGGAATCAAAATCACGTCATATATTGGGAAAAATCCTCTAAGCTAAAAGTAATCTAGTTCAGTTTCTCACTAAATTGGCCCAATTTCTGTGAATTAATTAAAGAAGATTTTTATTTTGGGGGATTAGAAATAGATTTTTTGACGCCCAAATTTTGAATGGGTGTATGATTTAAATTTCGTATTCCTTACTCTTTAAACTAGCATCATCATGAAGCTTCCTAATTCAGAATGGCCTTAATTTTAAGTGACACTCGATTAGAATTATTATTAATTTATTAACGTGAAAAATTAGTGTTACCCGATGATTTGGACACTCTGAAGCCGAACTATAGCTACACCCTGTCGGGGGATGACTCGAACCTTTTCAGTGTCTTTGTCGGTGATACTGGAGAGGCACTTTTGTTAACTAATGGGTAAGTTATTTATCGATTGAAATAACAAAATTTTAAAGGTTCATTTTATATTGTGATATAAGAACGTGTAACTAACAGAGTGAGCAATAGTTGAGCAAAAGGATTAATTTATAAAATAACTGATCAAAGGAAATATTATCAGATTGACAAATGAATACCTCACTCGGGAGATACGACAACTCTATGATTTCATATATCATTCTCTGATTTCGTTGGCGATATCAATCAGCCAATATCTTCTTGTCAGAATATATAATTCGTTTTGCTCTGGACAGATAAATTTTACAGGGATTTGTATACAATTTTTCTTACATAGTCTGACAATTTTGATTTATGAAGCTACAACTTTGCAAAACTAAAATTCATAATATTTCTCTTTCAATAGGCTCTTAAACTATGACAATATGAACCCAAAGACTCCATTCTACGATATAACTTTGAATGCTTTTGGCGTAGTCAGTGGCGGTACAGCCTCAACAGTTATTCGAGTTTTAGTTAAGAACGCAAATACTTTTCCACCTACGATCACTTCGCCGAAATCTTTGAATTTGTCCATTGAAGCAATCTTGAACCTTCCAATCTATGTAACAACTGCGTTGGATTTGGATGGCTCTGACATGACCTATCATTTCATCAATTCAGGTTAGTTGAATAACTACTTAAATTCTCTTGACATATTGTCTGTAATACGAAACTATTCATATCTTCTTTTTATTCTCTGTTGAGAAAGGTTCATTAGATTGTTCCTCAAAAAATCAATAATATTTAATTTCTTTACACTCTCAGGATTCCTGAGTCAGGAGTCATTTGTAGAATTATTCTATTCCACACTTCCAAAGAGACTCAACCTGTCCTATATGGTGCTTTACAACTGATCAATATTTTCTTTTGAAACGCTTCTAGGTTCCGTAAGCCAGTCGTTTAGTGTCTTCTCAATCAACTTTCAGAATGGCCAGATTAGTCTCACATCAAGGCCAATAATACAAGTCTACAAGCTGCAAATTGTTGTCCGAGACTCTGGCACCTGTCCTGGATGTCCTCCATCGGGTCTCTCCCTGAACAGTGAAATATTCAATCTTGACGTGAGAATCTTCCAGATGAACAAGCACATGCCACGCTTCACCACATGTCCTCAACTGCTCACGCAGGTCGAAAACTCCCCAGTCAACAGTGTCATCGGGAAGGTGGAAGCTACAGATGAAGATGATGTGGATTTTGCGAAGACGAAGCTGGTTTTCTCCCTTGTGGAAAATTCAGTCTTTAAGAATCCGACAAAATACCTCAATGTGAACCCCTTGGATGGTACAATTTACAATGTTAAGCCTCTTTCGAGGTCGGAGACATTCTTTGATAATGTGTTGCCGAATCAGTTGTACTTTACAATTCGGGTTGATGATTGGGGCGAGCCGATGTATTCGAGGTTTTGCTATTTCAAACTAGAGATAACTGATGTCAATATTAATCTTCCGATATTCAATCCAAGGACCTACGATGTTGTTGTATTGGCTAACACGAATATCAATCGTCAAATAGCACATGTGAGGCCAGAGAATGTGATCTTGAACCCAAATCTAATGCAAGCTACACCGACCTCATAATCCCGTTAGGATAGTGAGAATCAATTATCTCGACTATAATTTTTTTCAAAGGACTATTTTGGGTTTCCACAGTAGTTAATAATTATTCATCATTTATAATGTTAATTTATGCGTAGAGGGTTGTTCTTGAAGTCCCAATATATGACCTATTCATATGATAGCCTCCTTCCGCGAATGTGAATCCGAATAAAGTTAGACTCGGCTTTGAAACTCAAATTTTGACAATTATTTCCCTCCTCTTAGATCACTGCTTGGGACGCTGATGATCAGAGTCAGAAAACATCAGAGGTTCTGTATCGTATTGTTAGTCAGACTGTTAACTTGTTCAGTATCAACCAAAAGACTGGCCAATTGACCATGAATGGAAATTCTGGAACAGTAAGTTTCTAACATAGATATAGAGTTGATACATTACTCTCATTGAGACAGGAACATTTTTAATCAGCCCAAAATAGGTTCCAAAAAATAATTATACTTGATTTCGATTTAATCGAATGTACCTTATCTTTTATTCCCTTCTACTGTACTACACATTGTAGACAACATGTACAATTTCTCAAATAGTGATCTTTCTCAGTTTTTCTCACCTTAATGTTACACGGTCTCAATCATTGGGAAGGAAATTAGGTTATAATAAAGATTTTAAGAAATTTATAATATTTAAGATACAGTTAGGCTCATTATGTATAAGAAAATTGTGTGGTTAATTTAATCTAACCTAGCATTTAGTGAAACAAATTTTTTTTAATCAAACCTACTATACCGTTTTATTTCAAGATTTTTAAATCTTGTAAGAAATAAATAATTTATGTTTACATAAAATATCAGGCTTTCCAAAAGTTCTATAGAAACGTGAGCGTTTATAAAATAGTTGATTTGTGATATTTCTGTTTCTCGATTAGACGCATCATTCTATCTCGTCCCTGTATTTAAATGGAAATACTACATTTAGCTATTATAGTCATATGCAAGCTTTCAAAACTAGTGGTTCAAGATATCGATTTCAGAGTTTCAAATGAGCTCTCAAAAGAATTGCATTTCCTCTTAATGATAAAATCTATCAAGCTTGCAGAATCATAATTTTCTTATTCAAGGGAACTTTTACAATAACGATAGAGGCCTATAATCCGGATCCAACAATTGATAAAGATAAATGGAACATTGCTACAGTCAATGTGTATACAACCACCAAAACTAATGACTTGCCACCGGAAATCAGTATCACCGGGTAATTTTACACTCGAAAATATCTTCCTCTAATTTTGTAATGACAATGTTTAGAATTGCTATAGATCAATCATACTACTCAATGATACTAGGGCCAGAAAATTTTAAACCTGAAAAAGGGTAGACAATTTATGTACCCTCGTGGGGAGAGGGCGTGATCATTTCAGAGACCGAATTTGTATATTAACTCGACTTCTAAATTAACGGTAACATATCCAAGATGAGTTGAAAATGAATACACTAGAAAAAATCCCTTCTTCCGACCATCTAAAAGGAGGGGGAGGGTCACAGAAATGGGAGGTGAAGAGGAAAGCAGAACTATTATCGATTTTCGATCTAACAGAGCATCACCAAGTCTTAAAGGTCATATTTTTTTCTGACATAAATTGTTCAAAATACGGTCAAAGCTGCATACGCCTTCCAACTTTATTAGGTACTGAAATGATTTATTAAGAAGTATATTTTACGCCTCAAGATAAGGTTATACAGGTAGATACAAGTTGTGTCATTATACCTTTTTGTCTTCCCAAAATAGCCAATAAGATTTAAGGAAAAAATTAACATGTGGACTCCAGAATGTATTCCGAGCAGCGTTGTGGGATTGGGGTTTGTTTATGCATTGCACCAACAGTGAATCAAAGGACGTTAGTAGCTTGTCCCTTTTATTAACCATCAATGATTCATAATGATTATGAAATGACATTTTTTCATGTTAATTTTTTCATAGAATCTTATTGGCTATTTGGGTAGATAAAAAGATATAATAAGTTATTATTAGGTAGTTCATAAAGTAACTGAGTTTTATGTAATGCCAATTTTTCAAGTTTTTTTCACCCACTTTTTATTTACCCGCGATATTGAGCAAGAGCTCAATAAAAAGGCAAATCATTTTTTCCTAATAAGTCGAAGACTTTGACACTTTTTCAATCACTTTTTATTCAATGTTGAAGTGTGAAACACCAAACCTAAATTTTGAAGATATTTTGCTTCATCCTTTCAAAAAGCATTTCATTGCCACAAATGTGGCGAAAGAAAATTGTAAGACGTTTTAAGAGTGTTCAGTAAGCCCTAGAACTGTTCAAATGTTGTTTGGTAAATTTAGCAAAGGAGATTTTAGCCTGCAAAATGCACTCAAATTAGGAAGGCATAGTCTCGAAAT
>KL566995.1:1527-20085 GCA_000715275.1 Gyrodactylus salaris
GGTAAGTATTGCAAGCCGCCGTTTGTGCCTTTTATAAATATATAAACCAATAGTCAAGACCCCCAGCTTTCAACCA
This sequence comes from Gyrodactylus salaris, assembly GCA_000715275.1. Taxonomy (NCBI): domain Eukaryota; kingdom Metazoa; phylum Platyhelminthes; class Monogenea; order Gyrodactylidea; family Gyrodactylidae; genus Gyrodactylus; species Gyrodactylus salaris. Next base: position 1,604 of record KL566995.1, read on the forward strand.
ATGCATCCAATTTTATATCAAAGGCACAAACGGCGCAAGAAATATGCACAAAGCAAGCTTGAGAGTGTACTCATTAACAAGGTTTCCACTTCAACAGTAACATATAGATTGTATTGTGTTTCTTTTACTCTTGAAAATTTATAAAAAAACCATGCTGTTTGCAAGTAGTATGTTCTATTAAAATTAAGAGTATTTTTAAAGATCACCTTTTCATTTCATCTGTTATTCCCTCTCAATTATAACGTTATACAACAGGCCAAGGTTTTTTCGCAATAATTCTAGAAATTCTGCTATTATTCAAAATATCATTGAGCACACGATATTAAATCAAGTGTCAGAGCGGTGAACCTTGAACTTAGCTCTTTTTTAGTGAGCTTCTTAAGAAAAATTTGTATCCCCGGTGGGCGAACTATTCTTGCTCAGTTCAATAAAGTTCAGCTATTAAAATGCTTTAATAAGGATTAAACGTTGAGGAATATACGAAATGACTAATCCAATATAGCCTCATTAAAAGCCAACCTCGATGTGGTTATTAGTGCCCTGCATACTTGATAATCAATGAAAGAAACACCTACCAGGTTTCTCGACTTGCCTCTATCAACTGTTAATGTTTGAATCTCTACGATTTGTTCAACTTTTTCTTGAGATGAAACTTGTGAATTCAATTTGAAGTGAAACCCCATGATATTTCTTGAGATATTCTATCACAAGATGATATTTCAAAAAATAATAGTGGTAGTTGGATAAACATGACCATATGGCTAATAATATGAACAACCTGACTGAAACGATTATATTTATCAACACCTTCTAAAGATAACTATATATCGGTTATTGACAATCTATCCTTGTCTGTCAAGATACACTCGTCAATGTCTAATTTCGAAGTTGGAGGGCTTCTTCTTTCAAGTCAATTTTTTATGCTCATCAATAGAGCATCACAAAGCATTACTTAAAACCTAGCTTAAATCGAATTCTGGCAATATGCTTTGCAGTATTGATTATGAATAAGATATCCGTTTTCATCTCAACAAGGAGACATTGCATAGAGAAAGAAAGATTGATGTCAAAATTTAGGAGAGTCGCGTACATTTCCTGTATCTGCGGCTGCAAAGCCTTCGAGGAGGCCTAATTTTTGCTTAAAGACTATTTAAGACCTTTTGTTAAGTTCTTCAAACTGAATTTCACATATATTGAGCACATATCATCGATGAATACAATTCGGCATATCTGATGATATAACTAGTCTATTTCTAGGTCACATATTCTTGCACATCTAAAATGTAGTTTAATTCAAAATCTAATTGTCACACAAAGATACTTGAGCCTATACTTACACGACATGTATGTAATATGTTGGCTTTTTTGGCAGGTTAACAATTTGCATCATATGCTTACATTCTCAATATATTTCCAAATGGCTCACCTCTTAGTAATCCAAATTCCACTCAAAATACATACAGCAAAAGTCAGATCAATGCACTCATAATCTAAAGCAGAACAACCCCTAATTTCATCAAGCAAGTTGTATATTTAAAATTCAAGGGAGTAGAACACAGAAGCAAACGTATGTGTAATAATTCTCGAAAGTGCTCTATATGATGCCTAGTTATTTCCGTGTGCAGAATAAATAGTCCAAAATGATTTGATTCCACTCAATATCTCCTGTGTGCAATATATCCACACACTGTAGAATGTACAAAGATCTATTGGGTTAGAAAATAAGAGAGCAGGGTAGAGAGTGTGTATACATATTTATATATAACTAAGCTAGAATATCAAGATTGAAACCCTGTAATAGCGTTCAAGATGATCGATATTTCTCGTTCCCTCTGCGTGAAGAGAATGGGATTGTGGAACTGGGATGATGTATGCATAGATTTCAACCTCGTATAAGAATCTATATAGAGAAATAACGAATGGAATATAAACTGATTTCATTGGCATAGTAATAGTAAGGGGTTGGGTGACAACACTCCTTGGATGGAATAATTATTCATTTTTGTAATCATATTATCTGTCTAACGAAGGAATGGGAAGTTGAAATGATTCAGTCTTTGGGGATTCTCTAGAAGCAATGAGAGTTAATGTACCTTATGAGGAGCATTGCGAAGTATTACTCGATCACACAGAGGGCAGCGTGAGGGATCTTCCCTATAAGCGGATTCAGATCATTGATCACTCTCGTAAGCCGACACATTCTGGAAATACCGATAGATATTCGAGTAATTTATGCTCAAAGCGTTCAGCTCAACATGTCTCTAGCGTTCGTCATGAATCACATTCCCAAAAGTCTTTCTATCGACCGGTTAAGAATTTCGGATTTACTAATCATGAATTGTGTGAGTCTTCAACCTTATTTATGGCTGACGTCATTTAATTCGCTTACATCAAGATTGATCTCTTGAGAGTCTTAGGATATACAAGGTTCTCTTTCAACCAACATATCACGGCTATAAAGAAATAGTTTTTATTGGCCCAATGCATGTGATTCCCCCTTTTTTTAGAAGCAAATATCTTTTTTCTTCAAAGGTGTTTTTATTCATAAATTCAGGGTAAATTTAGCAAACCTTTTATCAATTAAATAAATTTGAGAAAATCTAGAAGATCAACTACCTTTTTCGTGACATTTTCATGCCAAGCTTCCTATTGATCGATGTCAGCATGGAATTAAGAATTGATTAGAAAAACGTAAAATTTGTCCTATTTCCAAACAGAAGTTTCGGAGACACCGATTTCTAATCATAACTATTTATTGAAAGCTCTTTAGTTCGTTTAATCGAAGATTAAACGGTAACTTGAAAAGAAAGAACTGGGCGGGAGTCAATGTTTATACAACATTGCAGACATGTTACATAAAATCGGCATCATTCTCTTTTTTTACAAGGAAAATGATAGAAGAGCACTCGACTACATAAATCTAATGTTAGCCTAGAAGAAGGGTTAGTCTGAGACCTTACGTGACCTAGATCATATACATCTCTCTTATTTTCCTTGTTAATAGGATTTTTCAACAGACTTGAATACATTTATAAAAAACTGTCATCAAGATTAGGATAAGTAAGCTGAACTTTTATCTCATCGGACAGATATAGACTGACTGTATCTACAACTGTTATTTCTAATATTGATTTTTGCAATGATAAATTCAACACTATACTTTCCATATTCTTAATTAAGTGAATGATTGACGATTTTGTAGTTTCTCATTTTCAATAATAACTGTGGAAACTAGCTAGATGTATTATTGCTACTAACAACGTAATCTTGGTTATAGCTATTGTTGAAAGATGGACAAATTCCTAGAAATAATTCTTGATCCAACCAGTCTCCATCACATTTTGCCAGCCCTAAAAGCTAGGCTTGCAACAAATTTACGTCTCTAATCTCTTAATTTCTCCCTAGATGTTGACAATGAAGGTGACCTCCATGGCCCAATGGATAAGAAGCACAGTATTAATTTAGCTGGTGTCCACAAATTAGGTCATGAATATAATTATCACCAAGAGTCGAATAGAAATGTATTTCAGAGTGAGTCTTTAATTTTAGATTTTTCTCAAAAGTTAGATTTCAATACATTTCTGAGTTCCTCACTAGGACCTAGATAGACTCGTCGATGAATCGCTTTTCCATAAGATGAAGCATGGAAAGAGTTAATTTTGCCTAATTTCATTGCTCGACATATGACAGCATTGGTGATGCTCTATTTTGTGATTTAGAAAAGAAATATTGTACGATTTGAAATCTTTTTTAGATTCAAACCGGCCGATATCCGCCAATCTCGATGGTCTGCTCACAGATTTAGATCGCCTGCGTAAGACGAACGCCGAGAGGACCTACAAGTCGAGCTTCTCCCAAGATCACAGTCACCACAGTACTCATGATGGCCACATGTCAAAATGGTCTTCGTGGACTAATAACAACCTCTCCCCTAGCCCTAATAGATACGCCACAACCGTCACCCGGCAGACAGTCAAGACCACTCCACAGACAGTTGAAGTTATCGTCAAAAGACCTGTGAGTGTTACTAAACTAGAGAAAACTATTTGATTTTTGAATCTTACTTAACTCTTCTTAGCCCTAAATATCGATTGAAATCGAAGGGTCTAGAAGATCAAATTAATTATTATCAACTGTCCTAATTTTCTTGTTTGTTGGGTAAGGAAACTTTGTTTAGCAGTTCGGTTTTAAATGTTATGTTACTTGTATTGGATTTGAAGATTTCACTTTTGATAAGATCTGCTTTACAAGTAAGAATTCATTCATGAAAATTGTTTAAAACTTTGATTCAACATCTTCTGGCGAACGCTTTTCAGAAAAGACGACCGATTTAAATTTATTAAAACAATGCATGAAAATCAGCGAATCAAACAAGTCTTGTCTATTTTGCGCCAAGACTTCTGAATATAGTCATATTGATTAGAGAAACACCTTGAATAACTCTTTTAAATATAATTTATAGTGAATCTCGAAAGCAAGAGGTTTTTATGGCAATCTCTGTTTATTGCCTATATACAGCAGGGAAGAAACCGATCATGTGAGATAAAGACATTTGAGAATTCATAACATCTTTTCTTTCACATGTACCGTTTTGCATAAAATGTATCAAAGAATATTCTAATTTTCCAAATTTTGATTTAGAATAGACATATTTTTTACAACTAACTTCACATTTTTTGTTTAAATTAACTCAAAATTTTATGTGGCAATTTCAAAATCTATTTCATAGAATAGACCTTACATTATCTAAATTCGCAAATAAAAAAGATAGTTACCTAGATTATTAATGCGTTTGTATAGTTAGTCTAGAGATCTATTAATTTATCCTTTTATTCATTCATTATAGAACGCAAATGTCTCTTTTTTTTCTTGGCCCCCATAAAGATGTACGATGTTATACTTTGTACTTTTTTAACCATAAATCCTCATAAAAACTGTATTTGGAAGACACTTTCTCTGTCTAGACTACAGATGACAACTTGCAACATATAAATGCAATATGTGTTATCACATTACTAGCTAGTAGGAGGAGGAAGAAGAAAATATAAAAAATATCATTTTTCTTTAGATTTTACCTAAAGCACATCTCTTTGCTATAATACTCAATTCAGTTGATAAACCCATTCCTTATTTTTTGATTGGCAAGTAATACTTGTACAATCCTAATATTAAAACACATTTCATAAAACTTTTAGCCTTCCCTCGGAGCTTCAAGAATCGATATAACTGATAACTCGCGACCTTTTTATCGCTCATCCAGTTCACATATCGTGCAGAACGATCATTCTGATATGATGAGTCATCGGGAGAGACTCTTGATTGATGAACTCTTGGAGACGAAACGGGAACTGCAAAACATCAAATGCAGTCAGTCCCAAATCGACATGCAGGCCCCTGGGCACTGCAATCGCATGAACGGATCACAATACTTGAATGAAATGTGGAGTACTAGGTCTCTTAAAAAGTGAGCTTTTCGTGTCGAAACAAAAATAAGATGTTTATTGATATTTATAGAGCTTTGTCTTTTTAGTATATTATTTTATTGCGAACTTATTTCCAAAAATAGTTAATTAACTATCAAATTGAGCTCAGAAAAAAATATGAAAACTCAACATTTATTAGCAAAAGGAAAATATTAACTCTCAACTTTTGAATAGAACTGAGGGTTCACCAAATTGGAAGATGCAGACATCTCGTGAGTATTACCATAAATTGTATGAACTTTAGTGGCTTGTTGAATAATTTAAGAAATGCCTTATTTTTTTATTTCGCATGAATCCCCATCGGTATTATTTATCGTTTGTGTGCTTTTAATTGATTTTATCTTGAACTACTATTCGTCATTTCTCTGCACAGCCAATGAGAGTTGAAAGAATTTCATTGAGAAGAATACTACTACTAAAGACATTGCAAGAAATGTAAAGAGAGTAAATAAACTACTACAAGCTCACAAATTCATTGTAATACTGTGTCACGACAGATTGCACATAAGAAAAAATTAAATAAACCTTCTTATCTTTTCATGTTGGATTCATCAAAGTGAAGTTCACTGTAATCTTCCTGAAAACAGTATTATCAACAATTAAAAAAGAAGAGATTTCTTTTTTTTTATACTTTCTTTTCAATTATCATCAACCTATTTCATTGATCGTCAAAGCAAAAATTAATAAATCAGGATCTGTCATCGTCAGCTAAACACATCTTTATATATATGAGATCAAATTGAATAAATTGATGCTTTAATTGATCCACGGATTACAAGAAGAACATTTTGTCTACAACAACGAAAATTAAAAATGGCCGATAACTCAAGATCGCCAATAATCACTTCACAAAAGACTGTCAAGGAATTTAAAGCCCCCGAGTGGCTGCGCTCTTCTGAGAGAAAAAAAACCTCTTTTCGCTTACGCAGTGGCTCTGAATATGAGGGCAGCCTAGATGGTAGAGGCGTCGAGCTTAGACGTAATGATTTTGGTTCACGTTCTTTGCGAATCCCTAGTAAGATTATTGATTTTTATTCGTTTGTTTGTTGATCCTTTTCATTTGGTTGTCGTACTTTTAAAAATTTCATAAATCCTTGATACATTGTTAGCCCGGACACAAATAATTCGAGAGAATATCCAACTTCCAATAGAATTCGTGAGGTCTCTGACCACGAAAACTGGCGAGATTATTGAAATATATAAAGGTATTTTACAATCACCCCACACACATCTTCCTTGACCTAAGAAAGAAACCCTTAATTACTTAACATGTACGCACATAAAATATAATACTTGCTAGTAAGAATCTCTGAGTTGTTCCATAATCAGGCCTAATTTCGGAATTGCCATGTTACTACTTCTGTAAAACTAAATTTGTAAATTCATCTTCCTCTTCCAAATAGAAGTTGATTGGTTTTTAGTTTTCTGATCAAATCAGATCTGAATGAGTACGATACGAGGCAATTTCAAAGTTAAGTCAATAACGAATCCCATAAGCAATAAGAAATCTAAAATAAAACTAACCGAATAGAAGAGAGTTGTTCTATGAGTAAAAACTTTCCATCTATTTGTCTCCTAAAAGAAGAAGGTCTTCAAATTAACGGTTCAACAATGGAAACTAACAGCTCAAATTCAAATATCCACATAAAAAAGGGCCTCGGAAATATCTCCACCTCACGTTCTTACTCAGTCAACGAGCAGCCAAGATTCCCAAAGGCAACCTATTCCTCTGAGCCTTTCAACAGGACGACTAGTAAAATCTACGTATCTGACACCAGATATCACCCTTCCATAGTATCATCTTCAGCTAACTCTCGTGTAATACCTATAGAAATCGAACGGCCCGACAATTACTACGGCCAATATGACCAGGGGGCTCCAATAAGCTACATACCTCAGCCATATCCACAAATACAATACGTTATTCATGAACCACCAATGGCGACAATACCCATTGTCTCGCCACAATACATCCAGATGCCACGATCGCAATCGGCTAGCAACGTCCAGCAATACGAGAACAGCGATGGATCACGTGTGATTGAAACCCACGAAATTGTCCCCAGCCACGACGGCACTGAGGAAATTGAGATTCGCAAAAGGACCACAACAAGAAGTATGGATTTAGATATTTTAATCTCTAACCAACACCTTATCCTCTCTTAACAATCTAAATCTATTCGAAGAAGGGTTTTATATTTTTATCACCAATTCAAATTTGGATGCATAATTTTTACTCAAATCCCTAGAAATTAAAAAAGAAAATCGTCCAAAGAATTCTGGTAAGTTTTCACGCAAGAAAACGACAATGCTTCTCCGTGTTTTACATTCATATATTTCTTGTCAAAAAAAACTGAAGATAATTACTCCCGTTAACAAAACTAGCCAAACCAAATGTGTATAACAAGACAGCATTTGGAAAAGTGAAAATACTTTCTAACTCTTGTCACAAAAAAAGTGGCATTTTGGGTTGCTTAATTTAGTCTAACCAAAGATCTATACTCGTGGTACTTAAAATGTTATGGAAATGTTATTGTGCCACATTTTCCTTAGCGTAATCATAAAGTATATCATAAACGAGTCAAAGAAACCGTTAATTATGTTTTTCTTTTTCACATTTTCCTTGACTAGGTGAAAACTCTCCAAAACCCCCGGGTCTTGTTGAGGCGAAGCAAGAGACCGCTTTAGCCTCATCACGTCCAAGTGACACGGAAACTTCAAATGCTGAATTGATTAAGATTATTCAGGACCTGGTTGAATTATGTAAAGACACCCCGAAGAATAACGACTTTGAGTCGAAAAATGGTAATTTTCTTCAAGCAAAAATTCCCCAAAACCCCCATTATTACGACTACCACTCATATCAACATAAATAACGGGGATTTTTGCATTCCAATTTCTAATTCCGATTCAAACTAATGTTGCTTAATAATCGCTTTTGCATCTAAAGATGAAATTTGAGAGTTACAAACTACGTTGATGATTCAACATGTGAAAAATTGATTATTCTTTCACTTTTAACCAATTATTTGCTTTGATTCCTTAGAAAGCTTCTCTTAAACGTACCACGCTAACCCCTTATTTTTTTCATCGTTAACACGCATGTTGCTTATTACATTTTTTTTCGATTAACAAATTTAATTTTCATTTCTCAGAGATGAAATACACAATGTATTTCATATACCAAATACATTTTTATATATTTGCATATACCGTGTGTATATTCTCAGAATGAAATTTTCAGTAGTGTTGTATGATTTGAAATCTATTTTTGCTTTCTCCTCTAGCTCGTCCAATAAGAACAGTCAGTCAGACAAACATCTTATCCCAGCCAGCCCGCATTTCAAATAATTGGACATCAGGTAAGATAAATGAAATAAATCCGAAACACTCGATGTTATTGACGTGTTGATAAAGGAGGAATAAGCTTTCAAAATTCTCTTTCCTACAGAAACAAATATTCGCGGAAGTCTCGGGAAGACGGGATACTCGGCACATCGTGAAAATGCTCAACATGCTGTTGTGAATGAGTACCAAAATCGTGAATCATACGTGAGTATACTCTCTCTTTTTAAAATGAAATTCTTGATAATTCTTTATAGATCAATGTCTTATTTAGGTTTAATCGAATTAATCTTTGGGATTATATCAAGATTATTTGTTGCTTATTAAGAAAATGACTGTTGGTATTTAAAAGAGATACGAGGTTTAACTTTCATCAGGTTACTCAACCCATGGATTCATTATCCAAAAGCTATTGACCGATATCTAGTTTATAACTAAATAAGTTGCAATTAGAGACAACTTTTACAAGTGCCTTAAATTGCACAATTAAATAATTGATAGCCTACTTCTAAGTATTACCCAGTCAAAGTTGACAAAACACTTTTATTCAGTCTGCCCGAAATCATTTGGATGGGAAATATTATGAAGAACTTGAGGTTATCACATTGCAACCAATCGGCAAAGGTGTCCAAGATCTGCATTCGGGAAGCTATATTTCCACTCTGCCGAGATCAGCTGGTGAGTCAATTCTTTCTGTGATCTACAGAGATAAATACATATTAGAGATTTTTTGTTCCCATGTTTTAAAAAAAGAGAAACATGTGATCAAAGACTTTTTAGTTAGTGAGGTAAATTAACACGAGAATAAATCCTGCATGCTTCTTTTATTCTTTAATTACTTCCAAAAGAAATAGATTTTCTTTCAATTGTTAATCATCTCTCAATTGTAAGTGGTGGGCTGGTCAGCGCCATAATTTGTGTCTTGATTCTATTTTTATGAGACATTACAATGCACTGCTCACTATAATTATTCTCAGAATATCACATTGATACTTAAGTTGATAGGTTGTACTTTAATTTTGTCAATTTCATTAGGCTTTGAAATACGAGGCTTGACCTTTTCTCCTTAAAAAGATATTCTTCAAAATCAAGTTGAAAGGTTTAAGAATTGAGAGAAAATATAAACCTGTAACTGAATCTTTAAATTCAAGCGCATTTGCCAATAAAATACAGTCATAATGAAATAATGAAAGAGCATTTAATTGGTTGTTTTCAGCCAATCAACATCTAGCAGATAAAAAATCAATATTTTTCTAATAATTTTATTTATTTTTCAACACACTTCCAAATCTTTCTTGGGTAATTATAATGTATCTGTTTGTCTCTTTCTATCCATAATATCCTAATACTTGTATCATCTTTGACTAACCTGTTTTCTATGAAAACCAAATAATGTCCCAATGTTTAATCTTAAAAACCCTCTAATAAACAGCTATGAGCATTTCAATGAATAACATACAAACCCTTAATACTCGACCCTATATAAACTCTTCAACAATGAACGGTTGGTCTGCGTCGCAGGTGCAAGCCCCGGTTCAATTCCAACGTTCCATGAGTTTTAACATGGGCCAAAATCAGGGTCAAAATAACCTCGCATTATTGAACGCTGGGCCTGGTCATAATAGGGCTGGAAACTTGGAAGTTGCTAACAATAACGTTACAACTAATAGCAGTAGGAATAACCTCAGTTCAATTACTATGAGAAATAACGGATCGAGTAATTACAACATCCCTGGGAGTATGAATGACTCTTCTACAAATTTACATCGAAAATTGTATGCTAAAGGTATAGCGCCCAGTCTGAAGATGGATGAGAAATCCAATCTTCTGCTTGATGATAGTAAGAGAAATACTTGAAATTCTCTCGTATTGTGCTCCTCTATAGGTTTTTATAATTCAAGGTTTTCATTTTTTTCAAAAGAATAATTAATTAGAAAAGAATTGCAGTAAAAATATATGATGGGTTTCTCATCAGGTCATATCATCGGCTAGAGCTTTAAGGATGTTTAAAGTGTTGCTTCTTAATCTTTATTAAAGATTCTTTAAGACCCTAGTCAATGTTGGAGTCTGATACAAGTGAAGCTTGTTTACCAAACATCCAAAAGTATAATTCCCCCTTGAGTTAATTCCTGGGTCATTTAAAATATCATTTTCCTCACCTTAGCGAATGGGGACCGTGTGGACCCTGTAAAGGTCGAAGATATTCTCGGGAGATCGTATAGAAATCAAGGTTTGATAAATTTGCTTTATCCTTGGATGTAATAGATTTGTTGCATTTCAATTTCACATAATCTGCCAGCATAATCTCCAAAAGCTTTGACTTTGTTATTTATTCACTAAATCAACCAAGAATATTACATAATATATGACGTAATATACATGGTAGTAGAAACAAAATAAGAGATCAACAAACCTTGTATTATCGATTGCAGAGAATAATAGTAAATTGGTTTTGACCTGATAGATAGATACTCAAAGTCATCTTGAGAAGAAAAAGTGTTTCTACTCTTGTCTATTTTTATTGATCTCAAAATGTAAAAAATTACAATTGTGTTCTTCAAAAGTTGCGTTCTTGATCATTGATTTCATTGATCGAACATGTTCATTATTTGTTCTTTTTATAAACTGGACTAAGGAATTTCTAATCATTTGTGAGATGTTTTGGAATTCCCATTTAGATTATCGTCTCTTGTTCGGTGTATAAAAGCGACTTCATTAGAAACAAGTTTTCTTTAAAAATGAGATTCAGGGTTAGGGTTTTCCTTGGACAATGCGTGGAACCTGATTAGATCCACTATTCTTTGATAATGCTCCTTTACACAGAATATGAACCAAGATAATCTATATGCGAAATTAAAAGACACCACAAAAATAGCGGTTTATTCGGCATACTTTTGCGTAGTCTCAAGGAAAGTTTAAATCTACCTTTTTATTCGATTGAAGTTGGAAAACGATTATTAACTAAAGTTTTCTAGATCCATGCTCTTCAGAAAGCTTTCAATTTTGAATTTTATAACTTCTCTATATTAGAAGAAAATGCTTGAATTGATTCATTCTCTTTTGTTAATCAAACATTATTTTTTCTCGAAAAGTCTCCTCGTGAACTAAAGCTAACAATGAATTCTATTAAACTTTTCTCAATTTAAATTAATGCTCTAATTTTCACCTAGGCTTTCGTTCCGGCCAGCAATCTCCATCAATGAGGTTAGTTTGAAAATTCAATTCTGCTAGAACCTAGAATTTCTTTCTCAAGAAAGAGAGATCATAGACATAAAGTACTCATTATGCAATAAATTTGCATAATAATAATTTTTAATGTTTCAAAAAAATGATTACCAACAGATACCAAAGAAGAGTAAAAGGTTTTTTTATCAAAATGTATACTTTAAGAATGTTATTTTTGTGCATTTTTTCGTTTTAATTCTTCATTCCAATTGCATTTATCAATAACTAAAAAGAGTCTTGGAATTTCATCACATTTAATTTTTCTTTCGATGTACTCTTACAACTGAGCAAGTGTATTTTAACTAAATTGTGTCTTCTTCTCAATGCTTAATAATGATTTATATTCGGAATTGGTATCCTTAAACGGTACAGACTTCCCTTGAATATCCGTATGCTATTGTGCTACAGGATTAGATCACCGAGATCTTTAGATTGAGAATTAATCCCTGAGCCTCGGTTACGACATTTGAAGGGAATGTAGCTTTTGACTAAAACCGTGCATCCGTCAATTAACACCATAACCTCTTAGTAATTTCAATCGACAAAAGTTTACCTACGAGACAAGTACAACTGATATCAGATCCAAAACCGCAACAGGTGAGTTTTTAAGAGAGATCTTAGTCACCTCGTAATTCCTAATCCTGAAACTATATAATCAAGGCAAGAGTTACATATCACCACAAGTGGCTGTTTCACAGGCCAGCCAACAAAACGCCAGCTACGTCGGCTCTGGTCATGCTGAAGGCCAAATGTCTGAAGGGGAACTCGGCCTGAGGTCTGCTCTCGACTCACAGACTGTCTGGTATCAACCGGAAATAAGTAGAGAGCAAGGTTTGTTGAGCCAATTGAAGATTTGAGCTAATCAGAGTCCCATTTTTAAACACTATTCACAAAATGGTTATATATTTTTTTTTTCAGTGATTGACATCCTTCAAAACGACGATGCTGGTAGTTTCATAATACGCAAAAGCACCACATTTCCCAACAGCTACGGTCTAGCCCTGAAGGTGCCAAAATTGTCAAATAGAATGATTGACCAAACTGGTGAGTTATAATACTCAAACTACAATTTAATCTAATATCTGCATGACGATCTTACTTTTCACTCTGTCCATCAGCATTTACATTGCTTTGATTATAAAATGATAGAAATTTTCAAAATCACTAAATTGAGATTTGATTAGTCTCAAAAAATGTATTCAGTTAGTTGAAGATTTGATCTATAATGTCGTAAGCCTTTATTCACCTCTCACTTGAAACTCTTTTGAGAGACTTCTTCTTCAGTTCTCTTTTTAAAATTGAAAAAGTTTTAGAAGGGATAAGTCCTCTCCCACACTTTTAACCCGCATTTGAAATCAACTCTACTCAGTCTCTCATAGACTATCACCTGACTGGTTGTCTATAATTAGTCATTATTAGGGCGCCCAAAGAGCATATCTTGGCATCAAGCTGATGATAAATAACTTTTTAAAAATGATGAACGAAATTGTTTTCAATCAAAACAAAAACACCAATTTTCTATCCTTGATACACAGTTCTATGTTTAAAATCATCAATGGCTTTTCACAGAATAAAACTTATTCGAAAAAATTGCCAAAAAAGGAATGCTTATTGCTCGCTTATCCATTCTTAGACGACCGTGGAAATGAACTTGTGCGCCACTTCCTCATAGAAGGAGTCGACGGGGGAGTTCACCTGAGGGGCTTCGCAAACGAGGCGGTCTTTAAGTCTCTTTCGCACTTTGTCCATCACCACACTCTGCAGAAGGATGCCCTTCCGTGTTGCCTCCGACTCCCGAACGCCCCGAAGTCGGCCGCTATGGCGCATGGCGGCAACTTTTCAATGGCCCGCTCGGGAAGCGTCGGCTCCAGGGAATTCCACAACTACTCCAGAGCGAACAGCCAGATTGAGCAACTTGAAAGGAATAGTGGAATAAGTGAGTCTTTGAACTTTTAAGTTTCTCAATGGACAGGGAAATTTCCAAAAAGTCACGAGACCTTTCCACCTACTACTCACGCTACTAAAAGGATTTATTATGTACCACTTGTCCTTGAGAAGATTGTATTTAATGAATAATAAATAAAGAAAAATTGGTTTGTAAATCGCCCAACTGATATTAAACATCTCTTCTAAAATCAAGACCACCAGCCGACTTCGTATCGACGTGAGAAATTGACCTTTGGAAATCTCACAGATGACAACATGAGGTGTCCAACTGTCGGTAATGTGACATCACAAAAGGTCCTCAGGAATAATAGTCACTCATTGCGTGAAAAAAATCTCGATCGAATAATTCCATCGCCACGCATTAAATAACAACCCACACACATTTATTAGACTAATTAATTGCCAAAAAGAATATATATTTATATTTAATAGCGGGGTTGTTCATTGTGCCCCTTTTTGAACTAAAACATAACCCAAGTCTTGCAAATGTTCTTTTTCATGTAAAAAATGTTTTGATTCATAAACACGTAGTGGCATCATCATGAGTCATGAGAAAGAAAGTTATTTATTTATTTGAGAAGATTCTTCAAGATCTTGTCATAGAGTAAACATTCTGGTTTAAGGAACTGTAATTTGTCCTGTGTGTTTCGAAATTAATTACCTTCTTTCCTGTGGCAAGTGATAATCCTCACTTGATTCTAACAGCATAAAGCCAATTTGTCTAGCCAGACCAATCAATCGTAATCTTATATATTTTCAAGAGAACTCTGTCTAATGATTTCGAAAGTGCATCAAACACTCGTTATGCAATAACCAAGTTAACCAAAAGTTATACAAAAGAAATGCATGCAATTACCAAGCTAAAATTACCAAAAGCTGGCGTAAAATTGTGACTTTAATAAACTCTTTTCTAGAATTCGACCTTGTGTATTTGGGCAGTGTAATGGTGGATCGTTTGTGCGAGGATGCTGGAGTTAGGAAGGCCACAACAGAGCTCTTGATGCAACATGAGAAAGGAGGCCTATCCAAAAAATACATGGTAACTCTAGAAGTTGTTCCCAATAACGGTATTAACATTATCGATTTGAAT
This sequence comes from Gyrodactylus salaris, assembly GCA_000715275.1. NCBI lineage: Eukaryota > Metazoa > Platyhelminthes > Monogenea > Gyrodactylidea > Gyrodactylidae > Gyrodactylus > Gyrodactylus salaris. Next base: position 16,694 of record KL566995.1, read on the forward strand.
AATGGTAATACTAAAAAGTTCATCAAAGCATCCGACTTTGAATGGATCGGTTATGATCCAGAGTTGAGAACGTGAGTCAATCTTTTTCTAGAGTTCTAAAAAAATTGAAATTTTATCATGATTTTAACAGCTTCTCCGATCGTAATCTCACCGGCTTGTCGGATTCACGAATCCTCGGCATTGTCAGTAAGAAGAATAAGATCATTCTCCATGAAAATAATGCGGTCATCTTTTGCGAACTGAATCCAAGCAAAACTGATTACATTATAAATTACATCAAAATGAACTTTAACCGGAGATGAGAAGACAAGTAAACACTTCCTATTCAAAACCTTCCTCAAGATACATATAGGATTTTAATTCTTGTACGAGACTTTCGCGACTCAGCTAGTTTTTAGTTATGTAAGAGAAGAATTTTAAAAAAATGTATAACGTTTTACTCAAAAGATTTAGATATTATATATTTTTTGCTATACTCTGTGTCCTTTTTTCTATTAAAAAACCAAACCTTTTTTTCAAAAAATAACTGTGTCATATGCTTTCGAGAACAAAACATTATTCAGCTCTTCCATTGAACAAAAAAATACAAATTTATGTTCCCATGTTAATTATTATCATTATTTTGTACAAAAAAGCAGAAAGAACCGTTCAACTTTGAAAGGAGACCATGTATTGCTTCAACCTTATGTTATCATGGAATTAATTATTTATCCAAGAGATATTCGCGAATAACTTTAAGCAGAGATGGGCGAGAATGCAAATACGTTGTTTGTTTTATTTATTATTTTTCATTTCCTTGTCCAATCTAAGACTTAATCTCCGTCTCTTGTGTTACACATATTTAAATTTTGAACAATATTTTGCAAAGATGAAGCAAAAATAACAAAATTCCACAAAAGAAAGTGGATAGTTTTTATTTAAAAGGTTAAATTAAACTTTTGCATTGATTCAAAAAGAGCATTGTTTTAATTTTAATGAAAATATATTTATATTAATGATTGAATTTAACATCCTTTAGGGGATTTTAGGACAAAAATATTGAAAATTTGAATTTGAAAAATCACAAATTGGTTATTAAAATTATCAAATGAAATCTTTTTGTTTCACTACGTTAATTCAATTTGGATGGCAAGTGTTCAAAAATTGACTCTACTTTTATTGGTATTCTTAACGACCTTAGGATCAGAGTCCGAAAAGGTTCTTCTCTTCCAGGTTAGTCCACATGAAGGCTTCAACCTCCGTAGGGATGTTTACATACGAATGGCTAACTTGGTTAAGCCCTTAAATTGGACGATTCAGTTACCTCCACTCAACCAAACACCGCATTGGAAGAAGATATCGTCAGGCACCTGGTCCGAGGTCTTCAATCTCGATGAAATGTCTAAATTTGTAATTGTTGAAGATTACAAGGCTTCTCTAAAAGAAAGAATTGAGAGAGACCTGTTAGTGATAAAGGTGGAAAACAACGACGATTTCCGTGATCTATCCTTCACTGAAAAACCTATCAGGTCCTCTTTTTCAAATCCTTATAATTTAAACTTTGACTCGCATACCGTCGTCAAAGGTCCTCATGAAGTTCGATATTGGTCAGAATATTTGAGGAATAAAACTCTGCCTAATCACATTCTGTTGGTGAATGCTGAGAATCTAATTCACGGAATTTACTCTGAGTGGAGTCAAGAATATTGGACGATTAGGAGATCAATGGGGTTCTCAGATGCTGCGAAAAGGCTCGCTGAGGATTTTATGAACAGACTCGATCATTCTTTCATCTCAATTCATTATAGACAGGGTGACTTTCTTCACCTAAATAAATCTCCCAAGTTTGATGACTTCCTAGAGCAACTAAGAGTGATCAGAGACGTTACCAAGAGCTATAATGGGATCACATTTATTGCCACTGACAATTCCACTATGGTTAGGAATTTACCGGGTGTCGTAGTTTATAGTGAGGATCTTGAATCAGACTCTCTAAAAGCTGCTGTGGAACAGATAATCTGCAGTCATGGACGGTGCGTTTGTTTGAAATTTATCTCAAGGGAAAACTGAATTCATATAAAATATTTTCTTTAAAAAGAATCAGAAAATTAATTAGAAATATCTGTGTTGATGGCGGTCAGTACTGGATCTTCTGTGCCAAAGTAAAGATTGGCTTTGTTAAGAACTTCTTTGTATGACAGTCCTTCATAGCAGTGATATAGGAACTTTCTCTGAATGGATTCCGTCTTTTTCATTTGGAACTCATTTTACAAATTTAAGATGTTGAGAAGCAGTTAATGAATTATTTTTGAGGTCTTAAATAGACTTAAATCTGTCTACAATTACTTTTTTGATTAAATAGTAAAATACTTTTCATAGGATTTTCATTGGAACACCTACTTCAACATATACTCTTCGTATTCAAGAAGAACGCCAAATATTAGAATATAAGGCATATGAAACAGACAACTCGCTATGTCCTCATGGAAATTATCCCAGCATGAATGATTTCTATGATAGCAGTGAAGGAATCAAATGCGAAAGAACTCATCTTTTTCAAATGGTCAAGACAAGAGAAGAATTTTAAAAAATATTGCATTTATTTTGTACAAAACATTAAAAGTAGATCTTATTTTAATTCTCCCTTTTGAGTGCTAATGTAAAAGACGTTGTTACCTCTAATGAGAACTTGTCCACACTTGTTCTTCAACTGGCCGTCAACATATTCTTCAGTTTGCTCCAAGACGACATTCATATAGCCATCTAGGGAAACAAGAACGCCACGGTAATCTTCGCCAGAGTTTAGTTTAACCACAACCGGTCTTCCTATGATGATCTTGAGGAAATCTCTTGGAGCTTGTTTTAGTGCCATTTTGAATTGACAACTTGAAAAAACTCGTAATTTACTAATATCTTCACTTGTTTAAATTGTTAAAAAGTAAATAAATTATTCTTCGAATTTGAACAAAATTTCAGCGTGAACAATTCTAGCGATTTACCCATTTATATCAACCTTGAGATACATCCCAGCTACAGCCATTCGCAAAATATACGGAAATTTTAGTCACTAATCATACAAAACAACGCTAACCTTGAAGAATAATACAATTCTAATAAATTTTAATAAAGATAGTCTTTGACTACCCAGTAAATAGACCCTCTCCCTCAACTATAAATGAACAACTCAGCAATCTATCAGACTCACTTCTCACCATTGGTCTCCCAATTAACCCTGAAAAATCCTTTTATATTTCCCCATTCCTCAATAAAACTCTAAATGTAAAACTGAATGAAAAATGCATTCCTAAAAAAGAAAGCATTAAAGACCTTGGACTACATTATGACTATAAATTTGACTTCTCTACTCAAATTTCTCTCTCAATGAGAACATTCGTTTCTCGATGCATCAGAAT